>JASVER010000079.1:2728931-2739845 GCA_030449065.1 Oceanodroma leucorhoa
AGGACACGGTTTAGTGGCCATTGGTGCTGGGTTGACGGTTGGACTCGATGATGTTAGAGGTCTTTTCCAACCTTAATGATTCTATGACTCTATGATTCTATGATTCTATATCATCCTCTCCTGACTGGGGCTCCATCTCTTACTTGCTATTTTCTCTTATAGTTTCTAGATTTATTTGTTAATTATTATTTAAATTGTGACAATTGTTTGGAAATAGCTTGTTTGCCTTTTTATAGCTCATTAAAGTTAAGCTTCTGGAAGCAGTATAGAGGAGCATTGATAAACAGACTTTAACTGCAGTTTCCTAAGATGGTTCCTTTAATGGGCTCATAAATACAGTTGCTGGTTGTTTATTCTTTCATTACTGGGATCTATGGTTTAACGAAATACCTCTGGTGAATCTGCAAATATCTGCATTTCCCTTTGTAACGGTTATAGAAAGCTTGGGTGCAGATAATCTCCAGGACAATGTTCCTCAAGTTTGAGTTCATAATGCCACATGATGTCTTGAGCTTGGAAGTGAAAATGGAGATGACATAATGCTCTCTCCTTGCATTACTGTGAGGAAATCAATCTGGAAGAGGGGAGCAGAACAAATCAGGCAGAGGTTTGTAAGGCTCCCTGAGACCCAGACGGTGGGTGGGATCTGATGCTCCATGCCATGCAGGATCATTATATGTATTGCTAGCTGTTATAATTTAAAAAGAAGATAAATAACTTACCATTAATTTTCATGAATGCAGTTCTTTATAATTAATATTAATGAGCACATTGTCGCAATATGACATTTCCTTGTAAGCGGGATGACATCTGCTGTGTGCGATCAAATGCCATGTTAATGAGAGGTGTGGCCCATTTCACTTTGAAGGAGAGGCGAATTTGTCCATTTCTGTGTGAATGAGGGGAACTTATTCTGAGACAGACATTAATACATTAAGCTTTGGGGCCACCTTATGCAAAAAAGCATAGGCAAAATCTTCTGAACTCCTTTGCACACTTTAAAGATGAGTTCACAAATTGCTGCCGTGGAGGGTGAACAGCAAAGATAAGAAAATTTGAAGAAAAAGTTAAGAAAAGTTTGTCTGACTGCTTCTTTCTTAATTGAAGCTTTTGGTGTGTGAGCACTTCCTGTCACAGTTATGTATATATGCATTTGTAGCGCCCAGCAGCACAAGGTCTGCTGCCCTTCTGTGCCTGGAAATTCTCTATGTATGAAAGTAAAAAGACATCACATTTTAGGATAATCATTGAATTTTTCATTTTTAGATTCCACTGTTTCCTTTTACTTTGTGGCTTCCAGTCTTCATTCTTGTGAAGAAGGTCTTTTGTTGGAACTTACATAGCACATTAAAGCTTTGATATGAACTACTGCCTTGCTTCCCAAGAGACAGGTGTCTCATTTCTCTTCTCAGAATGAAAGCAAAGCTATAGGCTTTCATATTGCATCATTATTTAGTACCTCCAAAAGTCTCCACCTTTGAGATGGTGCAGGTGTCCTCCTAAATCTCTCACAAATGGTGAGATGTCCGCCTACATTTCCTCGTGTTCTCTAGGTGTGATCACATTTATAGTAAGTGCAATACATGAAATCTTATATTTCTGAATCACAGCAATGTGTTGGAATGCAAAGTTAAATTTTCCTAGGTATGGTAATTTTAGGGTTTAAACCCTCACAACAGCTAAACTGGTGGAAACTTCTTGTTCTTTTTTTTTTTTTHTTTTATTTTCATTTTGCAAAATGATTCACTTTCTACAACTGTTTTATAAATGCATTTTGAGAAGTCTACTTACATATCTATTCATATCCATGTGGTTTCATGCAATTTACTGGTAATACATACTCCTTACTGTATGCAGCACACAACGAAGACTGCCTTAAAAACAGTTTCTTCCTGTAAGTTTTTGTGGATTCTTTCTTCTTCACATGCTGAAGTGAATATGTGAAATGCTGCATATTCTGTAGCCCTGGTAGAACATCATATAGTACAAAGACAAATGTCATTGACCCAAGAGAGCTGGGGTTGTTCAGCCTGGAGAAGAGAAGGCTCTGGGGAGACCTTATTGCAGCCTTTTGGTACTTAAAGGGGGCTTATAAGAAAGATCGGGACAAATGTTTTAATAGGGACTGTTGCAACAGGACAAGGGGGAATGGTTTTAAACTAAAAGAGGGGAGATTYAGACTAGATATAAGGAAGAAATTTTTTACAGTGAGGGTGGTGAAACACTGGCACAGGTTGCCCAGAGAGGTGGTAGATGCCCCATCCCTGGAAACATTCAAGGTCAGGTTGGACGGGGCTCTGAGCAACCTGATCTAGTTGAAGATGTCCCTGGTCATTGCAGGGGGGTCGGAGTAGATGACCTTTAAAGGTCCCTTCTGACACAAGCTATTCTATGATTCTATGATCTCTGGACGGTTTTTACTGAAGGTTTCTGATTAAGGATTTAGAGCCTGGTTCATAGATATTGAAAATAAAAAAATACTATTCTTGACTGGCATGATTCAGTAGCAGATCTGAGAATGAGCTCCAAGCTACTGACTTTGCATTGGCACGTGCTTCTTCACCTCAGCTGTAAGTTCCCTGGATCTCTCCTTTCAATAGYTTTATTGCCTGATTTTAAAATTTGGCTAACAAGTTTAACTTAAAAAAGCTTATTCTTTCCACAGCAAAGGATGCCACAGAATCAGATAACGATGAAAATACTGTTTCCAGGATTAATAACAAGATTACCTTAATCYAGACATGAGGCTTAATGCCTTTTTGCTGGCTTTTTTCTTGCATTTTATGAGCTCAAGGCCAGGAAAGAATGGGAGATGTAGAAGAGAAAAACAATGGCAAGCAGCTGGGTTCTGTGTATAAAACACAATGCCGAAAACTCACGCCTTACTTTCTGAAAGCTCTGACAGCTGCTAGGACCAACTGCTTTGCTATCAGAGCCACACAGGGTAAACAACAGCCAACAGTATTATTTGATGCTATTGAAAGTATTTAAATTCCCRTATTATCTCTGAAAGGCATCAACAACATATTTTGGGAGCCATCTTAACCACCTGGGTTATTTCTTTATTAAAGGGGAGAAAGACCATTTGTGTTCAGAAGGGTTTTCCCACTTTTATTTTAGTYAGTTGTTTCCACAGCAAATCACAAAACTGAACATTAAGCACTTTAGAAGAGCTCTGCCTGATAGATATGCAACAATTTGGAGGACAAGAGACATCTGTAATTTATTTTGACCTGCTGTATTACCTAGACAAGTCATTCACTTCTCTTCTGCTCTACTCCCCTTATGCCTATTGGCATTGTGAAGGCTTTGTGCAAAGGGATAGATTGTTACTGGGAGTTTGAAAAGTCTCGGATCCAACAGGCCCTTAACTGTGATTGGGACCTCTAGAAGCTATGTTAATTTAAATAATAATAATTTCAAACCAGTAATTATTCCATTCCTATGGAAGGTGGGGGAGGGACAAAGAGGGTCTTTCCACTGGCTTTGCCCACATCTGGTTAATGCAGATCCATGCTGTGGGAAGACCATTTGAGATGATTCCTGCTACTAGATTACCCCGGCACAAAGGAAGGATGAAGAAAGAGTTAGTGAACTCTCAGCCTGGTTACTTCAGTGCAGAGTTCTGGCAGTTTGTTGTATGTAAGGGCAACCTTTGCACAACCCAAGGAAAGGGCCATGGCATTGTTTCCCTTTTGAAAATGATGGACCTTGTAGTCTTCCCRTGGGAGAGATTCCATTGCTGACCAATCATATAGTGGCTTTGAGCATTCAGGTGTTGCATTCCCCCATTTTGGAGGAGRTCTGGGCATCTCTAAGAATGTTTGAAGAGGAATTTTTTTCATCTATGAAAAAAATCACAGGACAAACATAATTTTCAAAACACTTTTTTGTTATGGCTGTAGGGTAATAAGCCATCAAGTGATCCTTTGTGGCTGTAGGGACAGTATTTTACAGGCTGCAGATGGCAGCCTGGACTGACACCCGGTRAATTCATCTAAATGCTTCCCTGTCTGTTCCAAGGAGCTGCCATGCCACACTTCTGTCTGTGTGGCTTTTGGCAATCTGTTGATTAACTCAAACCATCTCATAGTTGCCTTGGAAGGCAAGACTTCTTTTGTAAAATTTAGCTGGTGTATTCAATGTCATTGTAGTGATGTTGCACTTTCCAGCAGCGAGAGCATCAGCAAAGATCAGATGGGTAAGCTCTGTAAAATAACAAAATCCTTGCACAGTTCTTGGATAAAATCAGGCTAACAGATGTCATCATTACTGACAATCAAGAAAATTGAACCAGCATTCAAGCATCTGTGTGAGGGTGGGATTACCTGCCACAGAGAAAGCCAATTACCCATCCATCAGTGGGGAATCTTAATCCAAAGACTATCTCTTTGGATGTAATTTGCATAAGCATCAACTTAGAAAGGGCAAAGGAGAAAGACTGTTTTATTAGTAATAGACTGGGTAGTATTAATCTGAGAACTGCGAAGAATTCTTAAACACAGAGCACTGATATGGCAGAAAGAACCAGAATCAGCTGAAAGGTTATTTGCTGAAGAGAAARATTTGTCTTTTAAGTGTTCTACAGCTGCAAATAATCTAACTGGAGTTTTTTTCTAACAAATCATTACCTATTTCTTTACCAGGGTGTTAGTTTAAGAAGGATCTTTTGTAAAATGGACAGTAAGAATTGTTATGTTCTTTCAAACCTCAGTCTCTCACGTGGTGGTTTCTGTTCAGTCTTTCTGCAYCACACTTAAAAAGCCCTTTGGTACCTGAGATTTGCTTATCCAAAACTGTTTAGAAACTTTCTGAAAATATTGAATCAGACATCCAAACACCTTTGCTTGTAGGGGAAATATAAGGCTTATATCACCTAAGGGTTTGCCTGAGGTTGTGTATTTCTCCCAAGCCAAACAACTTTTAAGTACCTTCATTCTCTGTGTTGTCCTGTGCCATGCAAATATGCCTCAACTAGTTTATTTGAGCTGCTCCAGCGCCTGATGTGGAAGAGACATTATTGCAGAGTTCTTAATGAAAACTATTCAGCCACTAATGGTGTTGTGGATATCTCCATGAATCTGAAAGACTGAAGAGAATGTTGCCTTCTTAAATTTTAACTCCTATGTACCCAAGCCTTTATATTTCACCAACTTATCCCCATGTTACAACCTGTACGTGAAGTTTAACTGCAGAGGCACTGTTGTTTGTGTGAACAAAGCCTGGAGGAAGGCATCTAGTATTTGCTGGCAAATACTAGAGGATGGAGAAACCACCACTACTTCTGGTAATCAGCCTTGCCATTAAARAATTGTGTGCAATCATTAATATGACTATATTTGATTTAATCTTCCAGCTGGATCAGAAAGCTCTTTAGTCACTGATACCTAGATCAGTCTCTTCAAGTATTGCTAAGGCATCACTGCCCAGGTTACAAAGCTTTTCTGTGTCCCTTTTCTGTAAACAGTATAATTTTCTGTTATGCGTTACAAAGGGCGGAGGACAGAACTACTGACATGTTTTCTCTTACAACTTATCATGGTAACATCAGCTCTCTCTCCTCCTGATTTCTTCTTTATTTGTACACACAAGGAAATATGTTTTCCTTTTCCCCCTCATACTTCTACAAGGTCATGGAGACCTGCTTCTGCACCCCATCCCATCAACCCTCTCCAAGTCACTTTTCTGAGTTTGRAGATATATTCATTTGGAGGTATGGTTCACATAATACAAATCCATCAGAATATTTTCAGAAACACCTACACTTAGTGATGATGGTTTTTCACTGRCATCTGTCTT
The DNA here is from genome assembly GCA_030449065.1 of Oceanodroma leucorhoa. NCBI lineage: Eukaryota > Metazoa > Chordata > Aves > Procellariiformes > Oceanodroma > Oceanodroma leucorhoa. The sequence goes on from JASVER010000079.1 coordinate 2,734,731, forward strand.
GTAGATCAGGCAGCCTGTTTTTAAATCATTTCATGTGTGCATCAGTGATATTGTGAAGAGTTCATTTTTTCGTCTMTCACATGGTACCAAGTCAAACACCTTAATAAATCTAAGTATATTATCAACCCCACATATATGATTAAGTCAAATAAGAAAATCAATTTTGTTTCATGAGCTGTTCTTATAAAACTGTATTGACGGGTGTTAATTATATTTCTACCTTTAATTTTCGTTAATTAAATCCCCTATCAACTTTAGGATTTCTCTGCTGGAGAGCGAAATCAGATTAACTGGCCTGTAGTTACCTAGATAATCCCTTTTTCCTCTTTGAATATCATTGAGAAGTAAGCCTTACTCTGTACTAATGCATCTTAAGATATATTTCTAGCAACCATGAGAATTCTGAAGATCTTGGAAATTTCTTTCAGGGCTCCTGGCTGTAGGTTGCTTCAGATTTAAAAGTTACTTGAAAACTTCAAATATTTAGCCAGTTGATTCCCCAGAATGCCTTCTAGGCTGCTGTGTTCTTTGCCCAACATGACACCCAGCTCCCTTGGTGTATGAGTGGCTTTTCTCACCTCCACCTGGCAGGCTGCTCTCAGGTGACCTTTCTCTTTGGCTGTCTGCCTAGAAGCACTGGTGGGAAGCCAACCAGGGGGTGTGCCAAGCAGCTGTCTTGCAGGTGGGACTAGTGTAAGCTCCTTGGATGGTTTCCTAAGGAACCAGCTCTCTGGAAAGGAACTGTTCTATTATGCAGCAGAGCAAGTTTACAACACAAAATTAAATGCCAATCATCAGCCCTAATTTCTCACCAAATACAAATTCTTTTTCCTGGTCAGGTAATGGTATATTTGTTTCATATGCAGACCCCCCCCMAAAAAAAGTGTACTTTTCTTTCACATGGAAAGCATAAACCAATAAAACATAATAAGCAGAAAAATGTAATCAAGAAGGGAAAGTGTCTGCTATTGTGACCTCTCAGCACAAGCTGTAAGATGTCAGATCTAGAGGGCCAGAACCCTGTCATTTGACTTGGAGTGTTATTTCACACATTTCTTGAAATTTTATCTACTTAATAGGCAATCTGTCAAGGGAAAAAAAAAAAAAAGCGTTGACATTCAAGCAATCTCTCTTTTGTCTCCTAAATCCACTAACAAGAAATGGAAGGAAACACTGGATTTCTGTAGGTAGCAATTTTCGGGTACAACTGAAAGAGCAAACATGACAAACAAGAGTCAGCTGAAATGTGCAGTTTTACCTGTATCAACTGACTGGAATTTCCTTTTGAAAAACTTAAATAAATCCTGAATAGTTTCAGCCTGATTATACGTATTGCTTAAAGTCTTCTGGAACTTGTTAAAAAATGAAACTCAAGTGTTTTTTATCTGAATACATATTCATTTTATAAAGGAAKAAAACACCATTAAATGCATTTTGGAGAATATGAAATGGAAAGAAATAAAATGATACGATGCATGGACAGCACAACAATAATCTCTGTACTGGTAAACTGGGAGTTATGATTGCAAARCATGCAGAAGACCCATCCAGAAGGATCTATGAGGAGTGTCCTGGCAGAGGACAGAGCTCTGAGGCTTACCTGAGGAAAGCTGTTGTGTTTTACTTTGTTCTGTTTGACAGGGAGAAAAAAAAACAGACTCCAGAGAGTCAGCTCAACATTTCTGTTTGCTGGCTGAACATTGAGATGAAAGATTTCCCTGCYGTGCAGTCATCTCTTATTGCAAGACCAGTCCAGAAGACAAGAATAAAACAAAGGGCAAAGCAAATGGCCCAGATGAGAGCTGGTAGGGGAAGACAAATACCAAAAAAGTAATAACAATAACGATGCCAAAACAGGAACAGAGAATGAAAGACCAGCTGAGCATAAATAAGGGAACAAAGAAAATAGGATAATGGAAMAGAGATAACGATTGGAAGAAAGACAAACACTGGGTTGTGTTGAAAATTCTGCCCAAGTGATGCTTAAACTCCACTATTGTTTTGAAGAACAGCTGTGTAATACTCTTGGGCCAGGCACTGACAAACTTGTTAATGATATACCTATTGGTGTGGGTTGATCTACAGAGATCAATGGAACAAATTCAGCCTCAGCACACAGTTGCTGGTATTTCTGTCCTTTGGGAAAAGGTCATATTTTTGCATTTGTCTCATGGCTGTTGTAGTTCTTAGATCTGCATTCAACTTTCTGCATGGCACTGGGTGAATGACTTGAGCTATGTCTATAACTTGAGGACAAAAACACACTTTAAAGTTGTCTTAAGCATGCTAAGCACTGTGGCTCGCTTTCCTTCTGTCTGTATTTTTTCTTACGGTGGCTGTAGACCATACAGAGAGGATTCATCTTGGGAATATACAGCTCAGGTTTCCTGTGAGTACAGAGTACCATCCCCGTAACACTGGGATCCCAGGCTCTTCTCAGTCGCTTCCTCACCAAAAAGCTCCAAAGATCAGCTTATGCCCACTCTTGAATGTGCATTTCCATCTAAAAAGTGGAGGTGGAAGATGAGAATGGACTTTGATCCAAGTCCAGCTGAGAATATGGCTTGGGTCAGTGATTAAAATCCGCAGGTTCTTAGTCTCTTGATGCCTGTCTTACTGGGTTTKCCTTTTGCTGAGCTGTTGGGAAGAAAATCTTTTATGGGACAGAAGACAATTCCTCTAATATGAAATATGAAATACAGTGAGACTTGCAGGAACAACTTGCCTGCCTCTCCCTCACCTTTGAAACAGAGGACAAAAGAAGAAAATATACACTTGCATAGTGGTGTGTTGGTTTGGCCATTAATGACATCCTCCAGTAAATACCTAACTGGTTTGGCCAGTGATGCAGTATCTGTCTCAGGATTGCTTATTGCCCATTTATTTGATAAATTGGTGCTTCCAGCCTCCTTCTCCCTTTGGAGGTTCTAAGCCCCAGTGAATTTGATCACATTCACTCTTGCTGATCTCATGCTGAATGCAGCCAATTTTTGTGTGGCCATTGCTGTTACTGTGAAGCTTAGCTAAGCAGCTATGTGTATTTTGTTAGTCAGCTGCATTGTGTGTGTCCAGTATGCAGCATGGATCTTCGGTTGGCTAACAGACACGAGCTGTATGCAATACTCCACAGATACAGTCTCTCCATTGTCCTGCTTTTTTTAGATGATAAAGCTCTAGTGTTTTTTGTTTGTCTGTTTTCTTTTCCATTGCAGCTTTTCATGTCATAATTTAATGTGTTGATAACTGCTGAAGCATCTCATTTCATGTCTTCTGAGTTTTGTGTATTAYGTTGTGTGTGATATACAATTCTTGCCTTAGCGTTATTGTCCCTGAATATTTTTGCTTTTAATGTTTAGTTTATTCATTTTGATATTTACCAGTGAGGTAGGGCTGAGTGGTAGTGAAGAGGAAACCTTAGCAGTAAGAATGACCCTGTTTTGGAGAATTTGTTTACGTGTCAGTAAGCCAAACTGTGCATGAAGCGTATTCTCAACAAGCATATTCTCAATTTTCAATGATGTACCTCGCTAGCTCTTGTTCTCGTGGGGGACTTCAACTTACGCGATGTCTGCTGGAAATACAATACAGCAGAGAGGAAACAATCTAGGAGGTTCCTGGGGCGTGTGGAAGATGATAACTTCCTGACACAGCTGGTGAGTGAGCCAACTAGGGAAGGCACCCAGCTGGACCTGTTTGTGACAGAGAAGAACTTGTGGGTGATGTGAAGGCTGGAGGCTGTCTTGGGCATAGAGATCACGAAAYGATAGAGTTTTCGATTCTTGAAGAAGTAAGGAGGGGAGTCAGCAGAACTRCCATCTTGGACTTCTGGAGGGCAGATTTTGGCCTGCTTAGGAGCCTGGTTGACAGAATGCCTTGGGAGGCAGTCCTGAAGGACARAGGGGTCCAGGAAGGCTGGACAATCTTCAAGAAGGAAATCTTAAAGATGCAGGAGCAGGCTGTCCCCATGTGCTGAAAGATGAGACAGCAGGGAAGAAGGCCGGCCTGGCTGAACAGAGAGCTTTGGCTGGAACTCACTGGAACTCAGGAAAAAAAGGAGAGTTTATGACCTTTGGAAGAAGAGGCAGGCCACTCAGGAGGGCTACAAGGATGTCATGAGGTTATGCAGGGAGAAAAGCAGAAAGGGCCAAAGCCCAGCTAGAACTTAATCTGGCTACTGCCACAAAAGACAGTAAAAAATGTTTCTATAAATACATTAGCAACAAAAGGAGGGCTAAGGAGAATCTCCATCTGTTATTGCATGTAGAGGAGAAACACAGTGACAAAGGATGAGGAAAAGGCTGAGGTACTTAATGCCTTCTTTGCCTCAGTCTTTAATAGTAAGACCAGTTGTTCTCTGRGTACCCAGACYRCGAGCTGGAAGACAGGGACAGGGAGCAGAAGGAAGCCCCCATAATACAAAGGGAAGTGGTTAGCCACCAGCCACCACCTAGACACACACAAGTCTATGGGGCCAGGTGGGATCCACCAAAGGGTACTGAGGGAGCTGGCAGAAGTGCTCACCAAGCCACCTTCCATYATTTATCAGCAGTCCTGGCTAACCAGGGAGGTCCCMGTTGACTGGAAATTAGCAAATGTGAYGCCCATCTACAAGAAGGGCCAGAAGGAGGATCTGGGGAACTACAGGCCTGTCAGTCTGACCTYGGTGCCGGGGAAGGTTATGGAGCAGATCATCCTGAGTGACATCACGTRGCACACACAAGACAACCAGGTTATCAGGCCCAGTCAGCATGGATTTATGAAAGGCAAGTCCTGCTTGACTAACCTGATCTCYTAGGACAAGGTGACCCGCTTAGTGGATGAGCGAAAAGCTGTGGATGTTCTTTACCTGGACTTCAGCAAAGCCTTTGACACTGTCTCCCACAGCATTCTCCTGGAGAAACTGGCGGCTCATGGCTTGGACAGGCGTACTCTCCGCTGGGTAAAAAACTGGCTGGATGGCCGGGCCCAAAGAGTTGTGGYGAATGGAGYTAAATCCRGTTGGYGGCCSGTCAYRAGCGGTGTTCCCCAGGGCTCAGTTTTGGGGCCAGTTCTGTTTAATATCTTTATCAATGATCTGGATGAGGGGGTTGAGTGCTCCCTCAGTAAGTTGGCAGA
>JASVER010000079.1:2740366-2782587 GCA_030449065.1 Oceanodroma leucorhoa
TTATCGCTCTCTACAACTACCTGAAAGGAGGCTGTAGCGGGGCGGGTGTTAGTCTCTTCTCCCACGTAACAAGTTACAGGATGAGAGGAAATGACCTCAAGTTGCTCCAGGGGAGGTTTAGATTGGATATTAGGAAAAATTTCTTCACTGAAAAGGTAGTCAGGCATTGGAACAGGCTGCCCAGGGAAGCGGTGGAGTCACCATCCCAGGAGGTATTTAAAAGACATGTAGTTGTGGTGCTTAGAGACATGGTTTAGTGGTGGACTTGGCAGTGCTAGGTTTACGGTTGGACTTGATGATCTTAAAGGTCTTTTCCAACCTAAACGATTCTATGATTCTATGATTCTATGATTCTATACCTGTAGTGAGGGAGAGGATAGACAACAGGTCCAAATATCACATTAATTTGAATGGTAAAAGGATGTACCTTGGCACCCAGTCAAGATGGTGTATTCTATGTAAATATAACTCAGGCCTCTCAAATTTCTGCTGTCCAACAGTGAAACACCTTCTGCRGTGCTTCAAGGGCAGGTGATCATGCAGTCAGAGAATCACAGAATAACTGTAGCTGGGAGTGGCCTCTGGAGATCACTGCTCAAAGCAAGGCCAGTTAAGAGCAGTTTGCTCAGGGCTCTTTCAAGTTACAGTTTAAACTTCTACATGGATGGATGCTTCATGCCCTCTTTGGGACCTTTTCATAAATTTCACCATCCTCCTCATAGTGTATTTTTTTTTTCTCTAATAGCTCATCAGAGTTTCTGGTGTTGCAGTTTGTGTTCATTGCCTTTTGTACCATTGCTGTGCTTCTCTGAGAAACAAGATRAGCTCCATCTGCACTACACCCTGCCATTAGATAGCTGTAACACTGCAATAAGACAGCTATAAGATCCCCCATGAGCCTTCTCTTCTCCAGGCTGAACAAACCTACCTCCTTCAGTTTCTCCTTGTATTTCACATGCTCAAGCTTCCTGACCATCTTCATGGCCCTGTGCTGGACTTGCTGGACCTGTATGTCCATGTCGATTGGCTTCAGTGTTCCTGGGCACCTCCAATTAATTGGTGCAGACATGGRCAGTGATTGACTGGGATTATATGGGACTAATGTCACTAAAATACCCAAAGTCTGTGTGTGGTTCTAGAAAAACATGCAGGTTGTAACTGGGAAGGTATGTGACAAAGTGATTCCAGAGAAATAAAAAGTATTTGACTGATGAGAGGGGGGAACTATGTTCTRCTCAGAATTACAGAAATTCTCTCTCCGTTGCCTGAAGCATGACCTGGGAAGGAGAACATGGACAGCTGATCCTATGTTTCATGAAGGGTGGGAATGAATTTGTMGCCATCAAAACCTGGTGGATTGAATCAATGCTTGAAGGCAGCAAAATTMATCAGTTGTATCCTAATGACCTTCAGTGATTTTTGAACATAATGTTTTTTACTCAAATAATTCTGGCGCATGGTTCTTTTCTGCTTTTTGATTTGGGGAGAGCAACTCACATGRGATGGTCAGTGCAAAAGAAAAGTCCTCTCCCTCCTTCCAGAATCTCTTTTTAAAGGAAGTCTGTCAACCTGCTTTACTGCCCATATATTCCCAATTATACTTCATATTTTCTGGTTTCATTTCTTTGTATGTAAGCAGCTGTTTTCTCCCTGCTGTGGTTTAGTTGAGAAAATACTTCACAAATGTGATTTCAAACTGAACAGAAATTATGTTCCAGCTAAAAACTCCCCAAAGAAATGTAAAACATTAAGGCAAACACACATCTGCTTTTGAATAAAACCAAATCATCCAAGCAATGTTCAAAGTAATTAGCATACTAACAATGAAGTCAGGTAACAAACTGAATTTTTCAGGCAAATAGATAGACAAAGTGGTTTTTGAATACTTTGACCTAATTCTTCCTTTTAAAATATTCAAATTTACATGGCACAAATTTATGAGACTTTACATTAAACTTATGATTAAAACAGCCAATGAAAGCAAAGATTTATTTCARTCTGAGTGAGTTTTAAACCCTATATTACTTTCTTCTTGTAAAATATTCCAGGTGAAAGGCCAACAGAGTTTGAAGTTTTGCCCGTTGGATAGTGACTGTTTAAGCAGGAAGGATCCTTCCTGCTACCCAATGGTAGCTGTAGGCAGCTGCTATTATTAAGGAATGTATTACGGTGGCACTCAGCCCCTCTGTGCTAAATATTGTATATGTATACTATTAAATACAATCCCTGTCCCAAAAAGCTGATAATCAAAATAACCAAAGAAACTCTCAAAGAAACATCATAGTGCCTACAGCTTGTAGAACAGAGACTGGGATGTACAGAGAAACTCCATGGCTTTTCCACAGAGGATATCCAGATCAGGTAGGAATTAATCAATTAATCAAGAGGCACTTCTCATTTTAGTGCCTCTAGAAGTTCAGTGTTGCTGCAAGGGCCACTCCCTTAATAGCAAACATATTCATTTTCTTGGTRTGTTTTGTCCATCCATACCTCCTGCTGTGCTGGAGATGGTCAGGTTGCTCTTTCAGTGGACATCGAAACAAGTAYAGTGGTCTTATTTTTCAGTCTTGTGTTATTTTAACATTTAAGTGGGAAAAATAYATGTTTTCATAGCAACCAGTTTCCCATCTCAGGGTCAACACTGAGCCCAGTCTTAATGTTGAGTTTCTCAGTATCATTTTAAGCATTCACAGTGAATAGTGGATATTGTTAAATCAAATGACAATAAGAATTGAACAGTTGTTCTATTTGCACACAAAGTCAGTGGTAGTTTTTGGCAGATCAGGGTGAGAACAAGGGGGTCACAGCTCCTCAGGCCATGCTTGGAGGTTATAAGTCGAAGTTCACCTACATAGCTTGTTTCATCTAAGTTGCATTTATTGCAACATCACAGTGACGGCCCAAAGAGGCTTCTGGGGTACCAATGCCAAGTTTATCCTGCTAATGATCAGCTTGTGGAGTTCTATATTTGCTACATSACAAATAACAGTGAAGAGATGTCAATACTGGAATAAAAAGGTAATATTTTGTCGCATGCTCTCTGTTCTGTTCTCAGTTTTATGACTGTAAACCAGGAGGGACTTAAATAACACTAAATAAGTATGAATAAATTAGATAGCATGATCTCTGCACTTTTCATCTTGCTTGTGAGCTGTTACTTGGCTCAGCACATCCACTTTAGAAAGCAGAAGTCTTGAGATATCTGATGGTGAGGTGGGGTATAGCATTTTCTGCTTGACACAATTCTGATCTATCCAACATGACAAAAAAGCTAAAAAGAAGTGCATTCAAGTTTTCCTCTTAAAGATGTTTTTTGTCAGTCAATCCAAGGCTGTTCCTGAGCACTTTGCTTGTGARGTGGGTTGTGTGAGAGTGTGGATGGGACACTGGTGAGGAGATCCACGGTTCCTCAGTAGGGAAAATAYCCCCGATGCCTATAAAAGAGGGAAGAATAACTAAAGGACATATTCTAAAAATGTTGGGGGCTTGCTGAATAGGGATCATACCTCTTTGCCTAATTTTGCTATAAGGGAATAATCTGGTAGATCTGGTCCAAGTTTTTGAAGGGATTCTGCTCATCTCAGAGTTTCAAGGTCTAAATGCTAAAACCACCAAGGGAACTTAGTGTTACAGAATATACTCTCTGTGTCGCATTTGTCCAGTGGGCTTGGATTAAATATGTAGGGTCTCTATACCATGCTAGAGGACACAGAGGCATTTAAGTAATGAAGTCTAAGCACATATCAGAGGAGTAGTCTAGCAACCCTGTTATACCTGAACAAGGACTCTCTTGAGCCTTCCTGCAGTAGACGTTCCAATTTTTGTAAGCTGAGAAATATTGTACTTACCTGGGAGGAAGAGAACTAAATTTGGTCTGTACCGATATCTGTATGCTAGATCCTGTGTATGAAATATTTACTGAAAATAAGACTGCTGTCAGGATGAATGCTCTTACACAAGGCTGTGGAGTGACTTAGTTCAGTAAGCATTTTGTGTTTCAGAAAATTCCCACTGAAAGAACTGAGAAAACCTTTCACCTATGTAGTCTGCAGCCGAGCACTGGGGTGCAAATTCTTTCATGCACAGGATTTAGTTGAACCTGGGCCTGCCTCATCCTGGGTGAATGCACTGACTCCTGATTGAAAAAAAAATGACTGACTCCTGATTTAAAAAAAGTTTCTACTTATGTGTGTGCAGTGCTTTGTCTGGCAGTTGTGTAGTGAGCAGGTATGCTAAAGCAGTCTGTGCAGATGAACAGTGCAGAGAAAGGCCTAATCAGGTATTTAGACAGTATTTTGGTGTGAGGTAAATTCTGATATGCTCAGTATCATGAAGACTTCAGGAGTGGACATTTTCAGAGAGTGCCCAGAAGGAAACCTGAGATGCATATGAACTTTTTAGGAACTTCAAGGATTAGCTGGCAGTCAAACTGTGTTTGGGGATCTTCCTTCAGGACATCTTCTGTGGACTAGGTGGAGTAACTGCATGGCTAAGTCCCATGATCCAGTTAACTCAGGCACATTAAAAACAAATTGCCCTTGAGAGTCATTGTTCATGCTATTCATCTTGGACTTCCAAGGGCCTCCACTGGGAATGCCAACACTGCTAAATACAAAAGGTCAGTGATCGATCAAAGCCAAATAGTACAGATGGGCTCACATCAAATCTGCCAGACAGATCTGTCTTAGAGGACACTAAACTGAGTGGTCCAAAACAGAGCCATGGTGTGAGATAACTAATTAAGCAGTGTGGAGAATCAAGGTCCTATGCTCAATCTCCTTCCCTGGTTCTCTTAAAGGATGGGGTTTTACCCTTAGGAAAACACGCTTGGAAATGTTTGTGGTCATGTAGACCAGCAGTCACAGAAATATATGTGTTAATAAACTCTCTTGGCTTCAGAAACAAATTGACTTCATGCAAGCTGCCTTTCAGAAATGGTCCCCTGAGTGTCTCAACAGGCAAACTACATTCAGCAACTCTTTGGGAGTCTGAAAGTTAGACTGGGACAAGCTCATTCCAGGAATGTTTCATCAGTTTCGTTAATACTGATGATTGATTGTATTCCAGGGCTTAGACTGTTTCTTGGACAGGTTTTTATAGTCACAGCCTTATTGACTAATGTGGAGTCTACACAATGGCACTGTGTTCCCAGTTCTGGACCCTGACTGGGTCTTATCTCCATAATAGGAGACCAGTTTGCTTTTCTTGCTCTTGTGCATCCTTGAGAGCATCAAGATTTCCTTCCATAGGTATCCTAGAGGAAACACCATGTCTGTCACTGTCGTCGTCCAGGGGACCGGGTTGGGGAGCTCTGAGGAGCACCTCCTTGCAAAGTGCAGAGGCAATGTAAGAAGAACTTGGACAGGGGGACTTTGCCATCTAAGTCTCTTTGGCTTTGCAATGCACTAGGACACAACCTGCAAAAAACCAGTGCTTAAAACGTGGGTTTAAATGATGTGTCTACACATATTACACAGAAAGTATGTGGTGAAATAGGGAAAAGAAGACAGAAACTCCATTTTTTTCACATTAGTACTTATACCCTGAACCATATCCTTTAGATAGTGTTAATTCTTCATGTATTTCCCTTCATAGTGCAGATTTTTTAGAGCTATAGCAGAGTATTTCTGCTACATAAAATTTGGGGGCAAGAGCTGCCCTCCAAGGCCATCTGCAAACTGCTTAAATTAAATAAGGCTAATCCATTTATAAAAAAGTGAAATGGAAACATAATTTTAATATGCTCCGTGATATGAAGCAAGTGAGCTTAGAACTTGAGCTTTGCTGTTACCTAGAAGAAATAAATTCAGCAAAAACTCAAATCCCATTTCCATATATATTGCTGGTCTTATCAGTGTTTTGTCTAAAATGTTAAAGTAATCTTAATTATCTGAACTACAATCAAAAACAAAAGTCAGCACTGTGCTCCATGTTATTAAAATTCAGGGTTGGGGTTATGTTGGAAAAACCTCATGTGTATGCCATAAATTAAACTTCGAAGATTCAAATAAATTACTTTCTCAGCCAAATTATTTTCTCATGTGTAAAACAGGAGCATTGGAAACCTTTCCTTATAATGGGTACATTTGGAGCGGATTTCTGAAAAGCAGTAATTAATATAAATGAATATACATAGCTTTTTCTAAAATATTATCTAGGAATTGATGCATGTCGTTTGCATATGCAAAAATCATTCTTAGCTTCCACCAATTGATTTTGAACATTTCCTTTGGCTGCACATATACATTAGTTTCTCTGTGATGAAAACAGCTATTGCAGTAAAATGTGAACTTGCAAGGTTCTCTGTGGTGAGGTGGCAAATGTTATAAAACTTCTGCTAAGTTATTTTTGCATTCCTAAGAATTTTGATTTTTGCCTGTCCTAGTTTCTCAAGTGCAGAAGGTAGACATATGCCTGGTGATATACCTGTTCTCAATTTACACACTGCTTTTATCCCTATATCAATAGTRTATGTTCATATTTATGCATTTGCATGGCAAACAAGTTACCATGCCCTAGATTATACACGTGCAAAAGATGAGAGGTGGTCCTTGTGTTTAAGCTTTTCAACCATAAATAGACAAAGGGTGAGAGAAAGGAAATATCTGTATTTTATCTCTGTAGACGGACACCTCTGCCTGCAGCAGTGACAGGAATCAAGCCCACATCATGAATCCAGTCCTTCACCCCAGGACTACGCTTCCACCCTCTGTCTATGCATGAGTCTGATTTCCATATTTCATCACATTAATGATTGTTTCCCACAGTTGCATGCTGATTATCCTGCCAGTTAAACAGAAAATCCAGGTCTATATCATCTGCAAAGAAATTAAAACGCCTACACTCTTGACAATAGATTGTTGTATTTACATTACCATTCTGATATCCAGCTGCACCTGGATCAAATAAAAGCTTATTTAAATTGAATGACAATATTTTCTTAAGACCTATGAGACTATTACTAGGGACTTTAAATGAGTCGATCCAGTTTTTTCTATAATTCTGTAATAGCAAACTGCTTTCCAAAGGTTTCCTGTCATTTTTCACTCATTTAGAAGGGCAAGCTGCAGGAAAAATAAGTTACAGATGAACATTAATTAGGGTGAAGCAGCAGGGCTATGTAAATTATGGAGGAGGTGCTTTTTGCTGGGTTACAGATTGATTCCTTTTGTAATCAAATTCCATTTGCAGTACAGCTTCTTTTTAAAATGAGATAGGCAGAGAGGAGATAAGCATCTGGTGAAATACAGTACCCGCTGTTTCAGATTCCTCTTAGGTGGTTGTCTATAATGGCATGACTCAGATTAAAAAAAGAAAAAATAACAGAAAAAAATAGGTCAGAGGTTCTCAGTACCAATTAATTTAGCATTCAAAAAAGAATAGAGATAGTTAAACGTCATGGCAAATTGAAACAGTTCAGAAATGTGAATAAAATACTGTCCTAGATAATAAGAATAATAGTATTTTGAATTTTTCTTTGAACCTCTTTATGGCATAGATCCAAAAGGGACCTTACAGACATCAGATCTGTAAAACTCTCGAGCTCTCATGGAACTGTAAGGCTATTTCAATTAATACCTGTTTAAGAATGTAATTTTTTCTCATTTTTTGTGTTTCAACAGTTAAAAAACATCACTGTACATCATTCTGCAATTATTCACATCCATTTCCTTTCCTGAGGGCCRTGTGTGCACCTGTCATATATGGTATTAATCCCCACTGCTGAAATGCAACCACCTCCAGAGCAATCCAGTCTTTGTTGATGCTTACAAACAGAGGGACCAGCTTCCTGCCATGGTTCCAGAAATTTAGACCAGAAAATTTTCAGGATGTTCTTTTGTCCCAGAAGTTTGTTTGCAAGTGGRATTTTCCATCTGCTTCTCATATATGCATGGGAACATAATACTGGTACCTCAACAAGAGAATAGAAGACAGGGGGCTAGGCTGATACATCAAACCCCTACACTGAATACAAGGACTCATTCTCCACCTCATGACCCAATGCCGGGAGCAATTCTTCCTCCAAGCAAYGCAATACAAAGTGTGCTTTCCCTGTCGTTTGATTAGAGACAAGGGCACCCGGGTGAAAAAGAGTTTTGTTCATACCAACTCTTCTCCTGCCTAACTCAGAGTTAGATGCCTACTGTGAAGCCTGAGTTCAAGAGGAGGGTCATTGATTTAAACTTTCTCTACGGGGAACTATGCCAAGTCCCTGTAGTGTCCACGGGAAGAAGTAGTCTTGGTGCTTATGTTACATTCATCTTGCAAATGGCACCCTTTGATCAATGGCTCTGAGTAAAGGATAGCAGGAAGATCTCATTTCTTTCTTGAACTTAGGTGCTGTAGGGGATGCTACATTTTATTTTTATTGTAAGTGGCCTAAATAGGATCTTGGGCCTAACTGTGACACTTGAATGGAGATAAATATTACTAATATACTTCAGCAGAAATGTAGAAAGTTTACAGTTGTGGAAGYTATCATGGCAAAGGACACAGCAACTCAGATTTCCTCTCTAAAATTAAGTAGATCTATTTTTCTTTGCCTCTTTTACTATTTATTAATTAGAACGGCATGGGTATGGCAACTCCGTGCATTTAGGGAGTCTTTCCAGAGTTTTTGGAGCAAGCTTCATTAACACCTGTTCCTCCTCATTATCCTTCCTTCTTCTGCCAGACTTTTCCAGCAGTGAACAGTGTCAAGCTATCAAGGCAGAATCAGTTTGTCCTCTAACAGCCAAACTTTACTGGGTACATATATAACCATGCAAAACTGAGCATTGACATGTAGCTCCCATTAACAAGACCTCACCAATATGTATCACAGAATTGCAGACTCGCTTAGGTTGGAAGGAACCTCTTGCGATCATCTAGTCCAATATACCTGCTCAAGCAGGGTCAGCTAGAGCAGGGTGTCCAGGACAGTGTCCTGTTAGGTGACAGAAGCTGTGAGAACCTGGAGAAGGTGTACTTCAGAAATTAATGTAGATTCAACTCCTTAAAGTCCAAAGTGTTCACAAGTTCTTTGTTTTCGTCTTGTTTGAATCTTTTTCCYATTATTTGCTTGACTCAAGTAATGTTTTCACCTACTTTGGTGGCTAAATGGAGCGTGAGGTTGTCACTGGATTACACTGGAAGTACAGATTTTGCCAAGGAGAGGCAGAAGCAAGAGATCCCAGTATGACCTTGATGTCACTTTTTTTTTCCTCTAAGGTGTAAGAGACCAGGAGGGAGTGCGTAGAGCTGCTGTTTCCAGCCCAGCCTTATGACTCACCTGAAATGTGATTGAGCTTCAGCAGCCTGTGGGCACCGATGGCTTGTAATGGGAAATGGATGGTGACAGGCATCACAAAGAGGGGAGAAGAGGGGAAGAAAAGGGAGAAGATAGGAGGGATTCCTCTGATAAAATGTATATCTCTGTTTAAGTCAGTCACTCAAGGCTTCCATTACAGTCTATGGAGAAAAATGGGAAGAACATTTTTTTTTCATCCTCATCCTCAGAGTTCTCATTTCTCCTCTTTCTGCCTCAGGGAGTCCCTGACAGGTTATACACCCTGCTTCCACAGTGATACTTCCTCCATTGCTGTTTAGTCTGGAAATGAATCTCTTCATGTATTACTCCAGGAATATTTACCAGCACTGAATTTGCAATTAAACCAGGGAAGGAAGAAATGGYTATGAAAACAGAATTTGGGTAGAATGGTCTATTTACAGTCCTCTTCTTTTTAGTTGGTGGACTGCCTTCTCTTTGTTTAGTTAACCAACTTCTAAATAAATTAAAAAGACCTTTGAGTAACCTGGCCTGGGCCAGATTCACTGCTGACATAAATTGGGGGAAATTAATTGGCTTTCTTGGCTTTTTTTTTCCATACTGGTACATGAGTAGAAAAAAGCAAATTTTCAGATGTGTGGTTCCACAAAAATATGCACTTATGCAACTTGCATACATCGGGTAGTTTTTGTTCCCTCTTTTAACTGCTCCACTATTGTAATAATAGACTATAGCCACATCTATGCTAGTAAATTAAATAATGCCGGGGTGTGCTCCTGTGCCTTGGAACTCAGTCATCTCCACTGCTGTGAGAATTGTCCCTGGCATGGTTTTGGTTGGAGGCATCTTGAGTTCTGTCAAATGCCTCCCACGCCAAGTTGGGAAGCTATCAGCGATGATTCCCAACAGGCAGTCTGAATCTGGACATGCTGCACTGGAGGCTGAAAGAGTTTAAAAGCATGGCTAAAAGCTGTACTGTGCCACTTGGCTTCAATGTCAGGGAACAATTCTGTAACATTTTGTTCACTAGTACAKATACAGCCTGTGAGTGCTACCAGCTAACGGAGAAGTGCCGTTAACTTGCATGGTAAAGAACTAGGCTTTTGGTGCTGAAAGTCATGAAGTCAAATCACTTACCTATGAGGCATTATTACAATGACATAGGGTTATTTTTTATCTATCTAGCCAGGTAGAAATATGCACAAAAGGTCTGTCCCAGATACACACTTTGCTATCCTCTGAATGTATAAAATCTACTATACATTATCTATCTATATGGGGTGTACATGAGCACCAGACGACACACAATAGGCTTCTTAGACTTATGGATCATTAGCAGATTGTAAAATACATCTACTGCTTCTGGCACATGCCAGGTCTTACAYGCAGTAGCATGTGAGCTACAGCAACAACCTACATGTGTGCAATRGACAAGCCTGGGATTTCTGAATGCCCACCAATCCGGTACATATGTACTAAGTCATTATCTTTCACCTGACAAATTTTCTAGTCTATAARAGCAGGGTGTGCAGAATGTACTAATGCTATCCCTGAAATTACATATCAGATTCACTTGCTTGATCCTACTTTTCTACCTAAAAATCTCACAAAATTGCCCAGGTGAAATGATAGTGACTTACCAGTAASAGCGTTGAGTATTTGCTAGCTGAAGGAGTGAACGGGCACTTTCCTGTAGGTTAACAAGGACCCAATTACATGCAGATTTGCCCATGTGGACTGGATTTAGTTCAAAAAAAACTTTGGGATTGACAGTGGTCTTTAATGTAGTCTAAAAAAGTAATGTTATTAGCTTGGTAATTTATTCAGACTGAGGGAAATAGAAGACACTGAACTTCATCTCAGAGATTTTAATGTCGCATCCTATTTCAGAACAGCATCAGACTTCAGAAGTGAAAGTGACACGGGGGTGTCTGGAATACAGTATAAAGCAGCTAAGTGTTTTTCCACCAATGAAGGCTCTCATCATCCATTAAAAAAATTCAACAGTATTTAAGGACTCCCTCTCTGCCCTTTGCCTCCCAAGACAGAGAGGCCAAATTAATTTACAAAAATGCTGAAGTCCTAAAAATTAATGATATCATTGCTATTCAATCGCAGTACGCTGTTGGACAGAGAATCATGTAATGAATAAAATTCTTTTATCCCATCCTGATCCAGCCTAGTGCTTTAAATACCTGACTATCTCTTCTCACTTCAATGCAAGTAAACATGGCCTATATTCAAAAGGAGCGCTTAAATCGGTGTGAGTAATTCGTATCGAGATCAACTGCTTGTAAGCTAAAGTCAGTCAGGTTCTTAATTGCTTCCCTGGGCCTTAAAATTAAAACATRTGCTTAAATGCTTTGATGAGGTAAAATTGTCGGGACCCTTATCGCACTACGAGTCCTTACCCTCCCTGCCCACCTCCCCTGGGCTCCCTGCCCACGGCCAAGGACCCCGTCTCAGCCCAGCCCTGGGCCCTCAGTCCCTGCCCCAGTGATGCTGCAGGGTGCTGGTCTGCAGCCCCACCACAGCCCTGCCCTGCCTGGCCCCAGGCTGCGGGCTGGTGTCCCCACCTGTCCTCATCCCAGCCCCAGCTCCACAGCCCTGTTGAGGAAAGGAGGGAGGAAAATTTTCAGTAGAACTTCTTTCACAGTGATTCTAAAAATTGCCAGCTGTATAATCCATTTATTTGGGAGCTGCATACCTCTTCTCAATTTTTAATATTATGTATTTGAAGTAGGGTTTTTTTAAAGGCTAGACCGAGTGATTTACACCTCTTTGTARTTAGATGTAGCAATAAGAATAATGCTTCACATTACACTGGAATGTTCTTTTAAACTTTGTCATGTAATTTTAAAAAMCTTAATAGATATGGTGATTGGTATCTTAATTCAATTGTTGCTTGACTTGTGGGCTACATTTTGATTTGCTTGAATAAATGGCTAAGTTGTCTGGGACATAATTGTCTTCTGTTAGGGCTTTCTGTGAATGTATTTTTAATTTCTAAGTGGTTCAGTTTCTGCCCTGTCTATTCAGGCACTTTTTTCTTTTTCTAGTARCATTACTGCCAATAATGCTAACTGGGTAATACTGCTGTATAAATCATACATTCAACAATATACAATATTGTAATTTTCAGAGCTCTTGCTGTACTTTCAGTCTCATAAGCCCCCATTTTAAAAGTGAAATTAGTATTATTACCCATGTTTTCCACATAGAAGACTGGGCACAGAAGTGAAATGCCACATTTTCTCATTGCATTCCTAGCTGTCTCCAGGCAGATGCTTGTGAATCTTGACAGTGCCTGTCATTTCTCTGCTGCTCTCCTGTATACTGAAAACATGGCTGAGCTGCTGAAGACTACCACCATCAAGGTTTGGTGCTTTGGCTATGTTTATTCTAGTAAATCAGATGTGTATGAGACCACACTCTATCCATGAGACCAGCCGGCATAGAATGATCAATGTCTATGTGAATAAATCTCTTCACCTTCAAGTGGGGAAGATTGCATGCAGCCTCTCTGTAGGATCAAGAGTGGTCTCTGGTTTATGCTATCGCCGGTGCCAGAGAAATGTCATGGATAATGCTAGTTGTCCTTTGCCAAAAGCTATGCCATGGAGCGTTTTAACAACATCGGTAGTCGTATTCCATTGTCTTTASATTTTCACAAGCACTGTCTTATTTAGCAGTACAGTCTCAGCTTTTGTGTCTGTATGTCCAAGTGCTCATCAAACCATTGCTGGGACACCATGTTGCTCTTCAGGAGTGATGTGATCACATATGAAACGTCTTTCTAGATAGCAGAGGTCAACTTGCATAACTTCATGCTAAGTGTTGGTATTCTTTTTTGTTTTCACTCTAGTTAAGAAGTTGGTGATTATCAACTCTGAAAATCATCTCTAGCAAAGATCCTATAGATATGTGACACACAGGTTTGATATTGCCAGGTTCACCACTTTTGGCATAGACACCAGGCAAGACATTCAACATTTTCTCCATGCCTGGGTGGCCACCATTCAGAAAGTCTTGGTAAAAGCAGTTCTCTGTGTGCTCCGATACCTACACGTCTCCGTAAAAGCTATCATAAAGACTGTGCCATGTCATTTTTGTATTAATGGGACTAGCACAAGTGGTTTTGAGGAATTGTATCCTCTTACATTTTGTGAACAGGGAAAGGACTGAAGGGTCTGTAGCTACTTATTGCTCCCTAGATGACAGATTTCCCTTGACTAATTATGGTGGCACTATGTTAGAAATAGGAGGACCAGACTGTGGACTTTTAGAAAAGAATTATTGGTTGGGGGTCAGAGCTACTGRGGCATGGCATGAAAATGTGGCCTTTGGGATAAGGTGCTGTCAGATGTAGGATACCTTAGGCTATGAGCTATAGGACTGTACACAGGGACACCTTGGAGCACGGACTAAGTACTCCTGCAGATTTGGACTTGGTGTTTCWCATCAGATGTTTTCAGTATCCCTCACAGGATAATCTGAGGGGCTGACAATGTGGACCATCTAGGAATTTAGCTTCAAAGGCACAGCCAAACATGYCCACCAAGACACTGGAAATACAATGGAGTGTGTAACGATCCCAGCCTATGGCTGAGGGAAGAATCTTACCCTTGTGTTATTGACAAAGAGATGGGGCCTCTTTGTTTTCTGCATTTAAAAGTAGAAAGGATTATTTATATATGATTTTGTTCAGTGGATCAGGTAACCTTTTTTTTTTTCTTTACTTCTATCCAACTTGGCTGTCTGTGGATGTAAACACTTGTCACAGAGATCTGGAATGAAACTCACTGTAATACATTCAAAGATAATGAGACCCCTTGTGCTGGAAGGAATGAGTCACAGTAGGTTTAGTTTGCCAAGCTGCAGATCTTACTGTATTTGTAAGTGTGCTATAATGACTCACCTCTACCAAAGATATCTGACCAAGAGGCTACTCTTGAAGTATTTCATTCAGCAGTGTACTGGACCTCATTGAGACAGAGTTAACTTTCTTCATAGCAGCTTGGATGGTGCTATGTTTTATATTTGTGACCAAAACAATACTGATAACATACTAATATTCTAGTTATTGATGAACAGTGTTTGCACAGCATCAAGGCCTTCTCTATTTCTTACTCTGCCCCCCCAGTGAATACACTGGGGGTTGTGCAATAGGTTGGGAGTGGACACAACCAGGCAGATGACCAGACTAACCAAAGAGATATTCCATACCATATAATGTCATGTTCAGCAATAAAAAGGGAAAAGAGAGAGTTTTAGGAAGGTTAGCTTTTTTTTTTTTCCTCAGGAGCTGGCTGGGCATTGGTCTACCTGTGAGAGGTGGTAAGTGATTGCCTTGGCATCACTTGTTTTGTTTTGTTTTCTTTCTCTCTTCTTCCACTTATCTTTCACTTATCAAACAATTTTTTTATCTCAACCCCCAAGTTTTCCTGCTTTCACTCTTCCTTTCCTCTTCCCCCAATGCACTGGGGGTGGGGGAAGGGAGTGAGCGAGCGGCTGTGTAGTGCTTAGCTGCCTACTGGGGTGAACACACAAGCAATTAAACAATACATTTGAGAAAATGAAATTGCAGAAAACAAAATTGCAAAACAGAGTGCACACTTGCTCTCATCTARTCTTGTGCTTTGCTGTGAGCTCAACAAGATAAAGCTTCTTCTTGAGATACAGGAATTAACTCGCATACTTCTCCGGGGATGGGGAGGTAYGTCTACATTGGAGACTCTGAACAAGCTGGCTTAGGAAGTGGAGCCATTTAACCATGGTGGGATAGAATTTCTCAGCAAGACTAATTAACCCAGGCAAAGCACAGTTTCAGTGCAGTGTTTCTAGCATCCTGACGCTGTGGTGTTAGTTGTATAAACATCATTCTCTCTGCATCCCACCTCGCCTTCAGGCAGCTCGGTTTTTGAATATCTTCACTCTCCCTGTATGCTCAGAGCCCACTTTCCATAATRCTGTCTCATTTCTTTGTGTCAAGGCCTGGTTATGACCTCTTCTTTCTGCCTCTGACTGTTTTTCTTCTCCCATTAGTTTCCAGGCAGGTAATTCAAGAAATGTCCCAGTGGTGGTGATATTGCTAATTAGAAGCTGCTCAGTCTTTACAGCATATAGGCAGTGCTCTGCATGACATAGCTTGTTGTGCAGTGAGAAAARAGAATCATTCTGCACTCTTCTTGAGAGTCTGACACACCATCATAGAGGTCCATTGCTGAAATTCCTATCTTATAGATGTCTATCTTTCTTACAGAGGCCTGCATATATGTATCAGAAGTRACTGAAACCTTGATGCTAACTTAAAAAGAAGGGCAAGGCCCATTTCCCACTCCAGAAGAGCACAAATAGTAACGTAMCATCTCTTTACGCTTGTACCCAGAACTAAGCTGTGGGTATTTTGCATCACAGAATTAACTTCACCTCACCTTAGGCATCTAAATGTCAGACAACTAATGTAACTAATCTACCTTTAGATGCCTTAAAGTTAGGTGAGATGAATCTCAATTTAAAGGAGATTTACTGTTCGGTTTTGTTCAGTTTCAGTGCTCTGTTGCAGCACGAACTCAGTGACACATTCTAGCTGGAGATGGATTTTATCTCCAGGTATATACAGCAGTATTGAAGTCTCAGCCATTCTCATGTGGAGTCAGTGCTAGTGATGTACAGATTTTAGAGATAATCCGTCAAGGCTGATATGCCTTCAAACCTTGAATCATTGAATTTGTCTTTGTATGACTCAGCTGCCAATTTGTAAATTCCTTATTTAGGCACTTTAATAAAAGCAGCCCAATTTATTAATCCTATCTGTAAATGTTGTTTAAAATGCATTGTTTCTGTGATAGCATAGCAGGTTTGTTAATTAAAATTATTAAGTAATATCTCCATCCTGGAAGCTGGGACTTTAAGTACTTGGGAGGTGTTGACCTAATGTGCCATAGCTATTCTACACGCATTTGCACATGCACACAAATGCACACACACTTGCTTCTTCCTTTTATTATTTTCATTCAGAGAAAAACAAATCACTCTGTGACTGAGGCTGAACATTTGATTCTTTTGATTATTACAGCAGGCTCAGCCATGTAGTCAAACACTGTGAGGGCATTCGTTAATTTTCCAGGTTGCTCCAACTGAGTTTTAAAGATACTTTTTTTTTTTAATCAGTCCCTGTGCTTTGATACTGTGCACCCTCATGCAAAGATTTTGTGTTGTGCTGAAAGTCCCTTTATCCTATAAAAGGAATCTGCAAAGGTGCTTGCCGAAGAATGATCATTTTCAGATAAACAGCATATAGGTCCACTAGTGGGAGGTGCAAGAGAACCAAAATATGAATTTATTTGGCACCAGTTTCTTAACCCTGCAAGGTGACTAGGAGTAGTCTTCATGGTCTATGAACACTTCTAGAATAGAATTCATACAATCTTCCAGCACACACATAGAATAATCAGATTTATTGCCTGTGGGAATGCCTGTTTCACTGAATGAAAAGTCTAAGTGACTGCCCAGATCTAGATATCTACCCTGAAGGAYAGAAATAAGGTTTAAACAGACTAGGAGGGAGGAGTGGTGGTCCTCCTCATGGAAATAAAGCTCTCCTCATATCTTTGGATTAAGCTGATAYACCAGATACAAACTGCTGCACTCCATGGAGGGTTAAATCTATAACATACAGGAGATCAGACTAGGTATTTTGATGATTGSTGGGATCGTAAACTCTACGAACTGCTGAACTCAAATAATGGTACTATGATTTTTCATACATATATGGCTGCTTTACAGAGAGGGCTAGGTTAAAAAGTACCAATATTTTTGTGTGAACAATTGGAAATGTTCAGTACTTAAATGTTCAAGAGTTTTACTACTGCGGACTAGATTTTTATTCAAGGTGAGGTTCCCACTGGCTACAGCTGTCACTGTGAAAGTTCTGAGCCTTGTGTTGGATTTATATAAAAGTTTGATGGTTAAGGCTTTCCTAGTATTTCCTAAAAAATATCTGGCAGAAGCAAAGATAGAATGAAGTCTGGTCAGAACAGATTTGAACTGTATTGCTGATAACAGCATCTTTCTTTTTCCTGTAGTTCCACCTCTTATGACTTTATGTTGTCCTAACACACATTCATTKCTTGATACCAATCCACTCTCTTCTCTGAAAAGGCCAGACCCTGTATAAAACCATCATAAGTGAAAATGTTGTGAAGGACTGTTTCATGTGCTAGGAGCCAAATTAATGCACAAATGCTAACAAAGATTTTCCAAATTAGCTGCCATAAGTCACTTTAAGTCCCTTGTCTATTTGAAACAGTACTGTCCCTTTAGGGACAATAACTGTTCCAGTAGGGACAATTGTGCTTTGTAGTGTAAATTCATACTAGATGTTCTTTGGTCTAGGGAATGCTTTGTAGTATATATATATATATATATATATATATATGCAAGTCCCTATTCATGGACATGGAATTTATATCCAAAGCATAGGATGCATCTCACCCCTTTGAGGTGCCTGTCTCAGTTGTTTATTGGGAGAATCTAAATGACTACCTTATACTAAATACCTACTATAGGAAGATGGACTGAATACATCTTACCTGATTAATCTTAATGCACTTACTTGGTTAATTGTAACGTAGATGCTTCTTCATCTGTGGAGAGGGAAACAATCAAGTCTTCTGCACTGGACTTTGTGTCATTCCTAATTAGTTATTCAGCTCAGATACTGATATGCATAACATTATGGGAACAATAGGCACATGGAAGAACCAGAAAAAATAATGGAATTTTAAATTCCAGAATACAGAGTATGACAAAGCTGTGAACAAAAGAAATCTGCAAGAAGAGGGTGACTGCGAGCTGAGAATTGCAATATGTCTGAAGAAATTATATCGGTATTTAGGGCTGATGCGGCACAGATGATATGAACAAAAAACTCAAGGTGATAAATAAAGTCAGATTATTCTTGGACAGAGTCACACATTATATAGCAGTGAGGCAAAATAGATCAAGAAATGTTGATTAAAAAAAAAGCTTGCAAGGTTAGAGGAATTTTAAACATGGGGAGTTTTAATTACACTGATATTGACCAGTATCACAACTCCGAATACCCTTCCCCCACACAAACTCCGAACACTGTGCTCTTGAAGGAATGAGTCTGCTTATGCATGTTGCTGAACAGGCTGCAGAGCATGTGGCCAGTTGCCTTTTTGGCCTTTTAAGGCATCACAAGAAATGAGCCAACTCTACAACTTACATTGAGAAGTCTGGTTCTCTGGTGGGGTTAAAGAATGGAGGAAWGCAAGGGTTCTTTTCTTCTAGAGTTTTTAATCATTTTAATGCAGTTAAACATCCTTTRTATTATAGAAAATTGGTGACATTGCTCAATTGCCCAAWKTTACTGATTGAATCTGGTGGAAAAYAGATRATGAAGACAGTCATAATCAGAAGTTCTTAYYCTAGTATGATTTACTCCTCATCCTCCTCCTTCTAAATTTGTTACATTGCAAGAAGATTTCTAGCGGCTGTTAAACCATTTCAAGGAGCAATGGGAATGCAAAGCTTTCTCTTACTGAAAAGAAATAACTATGTTGGTCTTGAAGGTCTTGATGGTAAAAAGGTAAAAGCACCCTTGAGGTAAAAGCAACCTTTATCTTGAGGTAAAAGCAACCCTAATAAAATAAGATTTATTTGTGCTTATGGAAAAAAATAAGAATGCAACAGAACCCAAATTATGCAACAGTTACCATAGCCCTGCTGCAGCAAARTAGAAACGCTCTTGCAAGGACCAAATGCATCTTTCAATTTTGTGTCATCCTTGATTTTCAGTGATGTCATGGGGAGCAGAAAATACAGGATATCATGCTAGATTATGGCAATGTATAAATTCATAAAATTGCACTTCAAAATCTGTAATACTAAGAACTTTGAAATGGCAACTTTAAAACCTGTGCTTTTTCATAKTTTTTTTTTATAAAAAGCATCACTCAGAAGATATTCTGATATACAGTATGAACCAAAGATCTTTTCCGTGTAGTTATCTGAAACTTGTGAGATATACTTTTAACGTGGGAGCAATTACAGTCTTGGGGAGGCCAGTAGTACCATGACTGCAGCCTTGAGTCTGAACGTGATCTGAATTGTTTGAAATCCAAAGTTATTTTTTTTTTTTTAGGTCTTAACAGGAATGTTACAGGACCCTARATTGTTGTAGGTCATAACATGCCTATAGCAGGGACTCTTACTATTGTATATGGAACTCATTTATTATGAAGAACTGTTTAATAAATAGACTATTTAATGCAGAAATAAGACTAAAGAGAGGTACAGATTTAGCAAAATGCTTAGATTTTTAACTTTTTTTTCAACACCTCATTTCTTCTTGAAATAACTTGTTGAATTTAGTCTGTAAGGGTTTGTCCTAAACAACTGTAGACATTTACAATGTACATATTTTTGGGCCTAAATCTAGTCTGATATTTTGTAAACATTGAGTGTACTCCTTTTTTCTCTACGGGTTGCAGCGTGAGAGTGTCTTATTTGTTACTATCAGTAAGATCAACCTTTGGGGCTAAATAAAGACCGACATGAGAAGGCCTTAYGTCAATGTAGAAAAGAAAAACAGARAAGTTSAGYATTTCAATAGACCTGTCCACACCTCAAAATCATATTTTGGTGAATTAAGTGAATCTGAACARTATKAAACTAATTAATAAACTTTTGACTAATGTCCAAAGAATACCAAGATGCTGAGAAGCAAGAAGGCATTTGGAGATGATTCAGGCACAGTAGAAGTGCTGAAGACCATTGATGTCATTATCTTGACAAAATTTAGTGGCTGTTAAATGTAATTAGGGTAAAGGGACATCTTCTAACTCTGAAGACATTCTCAGAATTTGCTTTTCCTTTTTGAAAYCTCAGCACAGGCCTTGGTCTAGTCACTTGTAAATCATTCTGTGGTTTATTACCACAACATCAGCTTCAGTTTAAGCACTATACCTTCAGCTGTTTCCCTTGCTCTTCATTGTTTTTCAGCAGAAAGGGAAGACCTATAAATTTTTTTTTTTCCATTATTAAAAACTCCATGTCAAAAACTTCTCTGACTCAAAGTTTTTTAATTTAGTGCCATAGGGGAACTAAGCTTATTCACAGTAGCTGGTGGTATATATGACCTGGTGTGATCATGTTCAGACAAAAAGGCAAAAGACCTTTAAACGATTACCAAAATAATTTACAGGAGGGTCACTCTTTTTTTTCTCCTATTAGATTGATCTTTCTCCAGAAAAAGAAGTCTATATGTAGACAAGGAACACTACGTTCCCAGGAAATAAATCAGAAAGCCTTAAAACCACCTCATTTACATATTCTGTTGCGATTAGAAATTCATTCCAATACGTCTCTGTCTGGATTGTTAGACAAACTTCATTGTTAACCAAAGCTTTCTAATAAAAAAAMCTAGTGCAAAAAAGTTGCCCAAAATAAAATATTGGCAGAAAGGTATCCATGAAGACATGTATGCCTAAAGACTCCTCCCTGCAGAAAAAAAGTATATTAACTGTACACCTTACTCCAGTGAGTAATGCAGATRTATTTCACAGGTTTTAAGGAGACTCAAGTGAATTGCTGAGCAGGGATGAAGAACATATGGAAGTCAGAKTTAACACGAAATGTAAAAATTGTACTCATTAAGTCAAACAACCTRATGAGATTGCCTTCCTGCTTCATTTATATTTCAGCAGGTCATACGCTGGTTCCGTACTACTGGAAGGCAGAGTTCATCAAGAAAGGCTATACAGCAAAGAAATATCAGGAAGATGTGAGACTGAGTTAAGTGCAGGATTAGATCAGCTGCAGAATTTGACAAACTTTCTCTCTTATTAACACGTGGAACTTCTTCACTTTGTTCTTCCAGGCCAACCTGAAGTAAAGGTTTTAGAATATTATTGATATTTGTTACCATAAGCCCCTTTCTCAAAGCTTTCATAATGTGACCTGTCTATACACCTTATGGACACTGGTGTGCTCCATGTACTCTCARTGTTTTCTATGGGTGGTTAATTCCATCATATGTTTTTCAATCACAAAATTCCATAGGATCAATTTCAATAATCAAATATTCCTGCCTTTCTGATGACTGTATTGTAAAGATCCCCACAGACAAAACTGGAGATTTAGATTTTATCCCAATTTTACAGTTACATCAAATGCAGAATTACACATTTTTTAAATTAGTCTATTTCAGATATGAAGAAAACTGGAAGAGTGAAACCTTTTTTTTAATAGTCTTGTTTATGTTCAGAAAGGTCRTTACTGCTGAATGACAACATAGGAAGTTATACAATTGAATTAAATGTAAAATGTTAGAGGATTGTTATACTCCATAATCCAAAGACTATAGATAACATCTAGTAATTGCTACTTCTAGCTTTACTCCTTGGACAGGTCAGATTGCTTGCAACCTGGGCTGTAACTTGATCAGATAGAGCTGAGTCTCTTGCCTAGCACCAAGGAATCTCCAAGCTGGACACAACACCTAAGTGGTCCTGTGAATGCCTGTAACAAATATCCATGATTATATCTAAGAGATACACATCTTTTAGCCCTGAAAATTCAGTTGTTCCTATTCTGCAAGAGAGATATTTTGAGTAGAGAAAGGAACACAAAGCCTATGCACACTTTTTTATCAAGCCTTGCGAAGAAAAAGGTGCTCATTAAGTCAGATGATCACATTTGCCATTTCAGAGGAAAGAGAATTAGGAAGAGAGAACACTTCATCATTCAGTGAACATAGAAGTGTCATCTGCATATAAATGGATAAGGCTTTCCACAGCCATCAGCCAGGTTCATAATAAGGAGARAAGTACAGTAAGAGATACAACATTGACCCTGGCCATACAGATAATCAAATGGGTTTGGGGAAAAAATTATCTCAGAGTAAAGGTTTGCAGGATGAGTGCATCTGTGGGGATGGGAAAGGAGAGATACCAGACTGGGACAACAAATTAGCATCAGGTTAGGACACCACACTGAGAGGCAGTGAGAAGGAAAGCTTAAGTACTCCTCTGTTTTATCTATCTCTTTTTGTTATATGATAGAGGAGATGTGATTTTCCTTTAGAGAGAGGATTCTGGAAACAATAATGCAGGTTCCTGAATGGGAAAAGTCAGCAAAAGAGTTTGCTGCTGATGTTCCACCATGAACAGTGATGGGCCTGCTCTCTGAGTTGGGCCGACTGAACGGAGCGTGCCGTGCTGGCGGCTGTGCCTCATGGTGCCACTTTGCAGAAGGGTCAAGCAGCTCCACGAGGAAACTGAGCCCTTTAGGGAATGGTGAGGTTCCACATATACATGTTGGTGAGACAAGAGCAGTCTTAGAAATAGGTTAAACTAAAAGACTTACAAGTCAGGCTGATGACACAGACTCTTCCTTTCTCTCAAAAACAACAGAAATGTGGATTCATGTAGCATGTTAATCAGACTTAAAACTCCTCACTACGTTTAATGGAACTGGCATTTTTTCCTTGGTAAAACTTGCTTTAACCAAGTAAGGAAGTTTTTGGGTAAGGAAAAACTCTGCRCTGCCTGTGTGCTAGCTCAGATTAGGATTCGTGAAGGTAGGTGGTCAAGGTATTCCAGGAATGGACAGAAGAAAAGTTTAAAAGCTGAGTTAGATTTGAATTTTTGAGAAATGTTGGGGCACTGGGAGAAGATCATGGCAAAAGTGGACCAGACTAAGATTGCTGGAGGACACCAGGATATTACTCTGAAAGGGCAAGAAGCACTCCAAATCCCTGACTATTGTCCAGGTTTGGCTTAAAAATTGTATAATTAAAAGAAAAAACAACCAAAACCCCCATTATCAATAGATTGATTCAATTTATCCAATGGTTTTGAACTTTCAGGTTGCAGATGGTTCGCATCTTCAAATGTTTCTGTTCTACTATATAGATTGTTGTCTTTCATTGCTTAAGAGTTTTTAATGTCTTCTTRATCCTAGAGTTGGAGCTTGAAGGACAGTACTGAATATCACTGAGAAGAGAGAGAGAGAGAGAGAATCATCACGGTGGTAGATCTTACACTCAGGATTGGCAGCTTAGGGGATCGCTGACATTTGCTTACAGGTTCTTAGATTGCACAGGATTTATGTTCTTTGCCTCTCTTTGACCCATCTCCACAGATGGGATACAGAAATAGAAACGGTACTTTGAATATAAATTTCTGCGGAGCTTTTCCCACTTCTCAAGGGCTTCCTTCTCCTGTGGGAGGACTAGTTCTTTTTTTTAACCATATATAAGAAGGGGCAAACTCAAAATAATTTCGCATCCAGGAGTATGCATATCACTGCTTTGCAGTTACATTTACATTACATTTCTGGCAATGGTCATGAATGGCTGGCATCAGCTATGACTCATTATTCATTCCTTGAAGGACTTAGCATTTCAGCAGAGGCAAAAAAACCCCATTCAATTTCATATTGTTTCTTCCGACAGGTAGACACACCATGAGCAATTTTGCTGGAGGAATCAGCTGTGGAGTGGAAAAGGAAGGTGAAGCCTGGAAGTCCCAGAAAGGGGCACATTTCTGTAGCAATTTAACTCGTGCAAAGAAAATGACTATCATCAAAAGGACTACAAATGGCAATGTATACCCAGCTCATTCAAATAGAAGTCAAACAGCTAGTAACTGCACCGGACAGTGATTGCTACTGTAATGGAGCCACTTCTGATGAGTGACAAAACAGCACTGTGACAGAGAAGAGGGGGATAAAGGGAATGATTATACAAATTAGATCAAACGCAAGTGACACATGTGACAGGAAGTGATGTTTTATAGCCAGAGTCTCAGAGATGTTGGTGATTTTTTCCTTCTTGGTATTCTCTTTTCTTATACCCCTTGCTTCCCATTCTGAGGCCCTCTTTTGAGCAGTAAATGAGATACCTCCCAGAMTTATTAAACACTGCAATAAACCCTGGTTCTTCATTTTCGTAAGTCAGTCACACATTACTATCAGCAATGAGAACTTTCTTGCTCCTCCCCTTTGACATCCCCTAAAGGCTCTGTAAGCATCTGTGGGCTGTGTCTTCATAGCCATGTTTTAATTATATTCAATCAACCTTCACTGACAATGTTATTGACAAATGCCTTTGTGACATCATGACTAACTAAATTAATAGCAGCAAATGTGTCAATTAATTTAAAAATACAGAGAATAACCCCCCTTCCTTTTCAAATGATACTAACACAGACAAAGACAGGCAGGGTCATTTATCAGCCATTTCTCCCTAATTCGAGACATCTCCAGTAATAAATGCTTGGTTGATTAAATGGGACAGTCATTCATATTAACTATGGGAGATAACACTATCAACACTCAGTTGAACATGTAAAGCTTTAGGAAGCAGTTCTGTAAAAGGAGTCTTTAAAGGAGTTTCTGTCACAGACAGCTCTGTAAAGTGGGGTTGGCTGGCCTTTCTCTTACGAGATGTCAAAATCCTCCTTTAACCCAAGACCCACTGGTTCAAGAGGAGGAGGTGAGCCCTGCTGGTCCTTCAGCAGAGAGCAGAGAAGCCTGCAGATCCTCCCATCAGAAACAGCTACACAGGGCAGTGTTTRAGCAGAGGACTGTGTGCCCTTGAGATCGTTGGTTTGCAGAGCAAGATAAGAGAACCATGGGTGGGAAAGGCTCTCTATGCCCACATCTAAAGGGCAAGAAAATGAAGGAATGAGAGGCTASTAACTATGTGGGACATTACACACTCATACACACAAAACTACATTAAAGGAGCTCAAAGCCACTCATTTCAAAGTCAGAATTACATTTGCAAGCACAACCTCAATTCAGTGCTGCATGCATCTGTCTTAAAATWAATTTTAGCATCACAGAATCCCATATCATTTCGCACCTGGACCCTTGTCTCACTTCCAGAAAAATGAGACTCAGGTAGTCACCTGGCATATAACAATTCAGCCCTAGCAGTTAAAGTTCATCGAGGTCAGAATCACCTGGCAGCAGGACCTTATTATGGGAAATATGAGGTAACTGCAGTAAAAGAAAGACCCACCTACAGCTATTAAAAATACATGGAACGTTGTTTCCCTCCAAAACATTGCCACTGATGTTTTTCAATTACACTGATGTGAGTTTTAATCAGATTGAAATATGTCTGCATAATTAGCTATAGGGACATTTGACTGATGTAGCGACATCAGCAGAGAAGAAGAAAAAAAMCAGCCATAATATCTATAATGCTATGATAATGAACAATTAGGAACAGCAATGTGTTATTTGCATTCTAATTGCTCTTTGTAGTGCTCAGAGAGGTTTGATCGGGGATGTGGTTTTTAGATTCTGTGCAAAGGCCATTTACAGCAACAGCAAATTTTATGTTGGTTTTTGTGGGCTTCAGGTGAAGTCCTCCTTGGACAAAGAAGAGCACAGGAACCAAGGTTGGAATTGCAATGTATTCAGATAGGAGCAAATCAGAGACCCCTTTCCTATGTCTGTGATTTAAATTCATTCCACTTTCTAGCCAATCCATACAGTTCTGAGGCATGGYATGTATGGAAGGTCCTGCATGTATASTGCTGTGCTGGTATTTCTGCGTTAGCAATATCTTCATCTGCTTGGCAGGGACATTTTGTAAAATGAAGTCAGTTCTTCACCCCAGACGTTATGGAGGCAAGAGTTTGTAGGATCTTCAGTTAGCTTCAGCTTAGTTCAACCTGAAAAAGAGGATTACGTGCCCTCTAAGCAGCTGTTGAAGAAAGAAAGGAGCTCACACACTAAGCTCTCTAATCTGTCATTGGCAGAGGTTATGGTAACCTTATAGCAGAGGCAACTCCTATGGATATGCCAGATGGTGAGATAAGAGGGAACAAATTGCTCACTGGAGAAGATGGTCCTATCGTTAGTTTATTGCCAGGCCCAGTCCCAGCATACGCCCTGTGAAACATAATTTCTAAAGGTAGTATATGACGTTGTGGTTTTAACTCCTGTTGGGATAGCAGGTGTGCAGGCAGTCTCGGAAYGAAGGGGCTGTTCAAATTGCTGCAATGAGAGCTGCCTGAATTCACTGGAAGGAAAAATCCTGACTTTCTATGAGCAGATTCAGGAGATGAGGCAGATCAGGAGAACTTTCCTCAAGAACCTCCCTCAAAGGGTCTCTCGGGCCACTTCAGTTGAATATGTTGCAATCTGTTTTCTTTATAGCTGTTCATTCATATCTGTTTATTCACTCCATCTAGATTCTGGCTCTGTAAACACACATTTTGCATATTTTTTTCCTCATTACAGGTGAATGATTTTTGGTAAAAGTCAATAACACCGCGAATTAATTGCCAGAATGAGGTATTGATCACCTTTTTCCTGTAGGAGTTGTTGAACATTTTTCTGTTAACATATTAAACTTAATGTTGCAATTAAACTTCCTTGAGTTGGAATCATCAATGTTTTAAAAACACCTCCTTATCTTTATTGTGAAGAATTCTGAGTATCCAGACTTCTCTGGWTTTATACTTTATCTACGCTCAGGTCAATTCATTAGCTGACAGAAATCCATCCAGATGAAATATTGCCATCTATTTGTATACTTTGGGCCTGTTCAACTAACTCACTCTATTATCCCAATTTGTAAAGCTGGCCAGTTAAGTGTGTCATCTGTATTACAGTGACACATCCTATAATCAGTAGAAAGTAAAACAAATCTCCCATAACGTAACAGTTCAGTCATCCTGCCACAAGAAACAAAATGGATGTATGTACCATTTTTCCTTACTCGTTTGTACTGGATAATTGTTTATTTGTAGTTTAATTTCTCCATTACATGTGTTAGGATGTGTTAAGCAGTAAGAATAGCTGTATTGAATCGATTACCTCTTTTAATTAAATGTTGGATTTTGGGGACCTGTATGATGAGTTTTTAATTTTGTGAAATATGTGGGAGGAGGGAAGTATCAATAAGCGTTGGAACAATGAATTAGTTAAATGCCTTCAATCTCAATAGAATGCGTATGGGCAAAAAAGTAGACTAGACTCAGAGTAATATCCCCAGAGAAGAATGTCCATTGCAGTCAGGGATGATAGAGGTCATTAGACCTTACTTTGCCAAGGTCATGTTTGTATTGCATAATTAACAATGGGATCCATTGTAAGGTCTTAACATTTAGGCTTGCCTTGTCCTTGGGCAAACATTCCCACAGGAAAGCTGCTCTTACTTTACAATATCTGCATCATATCTGCCTTCTGTAGAGTGTTCATGTGTATCTATGTGTGTGAACATAGATGCATGTCCAGCGGTTCATTGTGATGAGCGATGTTAGGATCCTTTCTTACTCAGGTATCTCAACATTCTCACTTTTAAAGAGGAACTGTGAGAAGGAACTAGAGATCTATCTGTATTCAGTGATTTTTGCTTACCTCTTCATTCCAAAATGGACAATTTACAAGCTGAGATTACAGCAGAGTTCAGGTCTGGGTTGTATTATATGATCAAACTTGTGACTTCAAGCCAGTAGTCAGGTTTTTCTGTAGAGATTGTAGAGGAGAGTGGACTGTAAGTCAAGATCTTGGGTTAATAATGCAGTTGTAGAAGTCTCTGTGAAGGACTACCTACCCATGAACTGCCTTTGTCTTGAGATCATTTCCTGGAAAGAAATATCAATTTTAGGCCCTCTGTGGCACGTGAAGCTCTGAGCTGAAGGAAATCTTAACAAGGATTTTTCCATGGCCAATGTGAATATAAAGGCTTTTGTGGTTAATGAGGCTTTTGAAATGTCTTAGTATCTTTACAACGCACATTCCAGACTGTGTCCCAAATTTAGCTGTGAGTATTATTCAGGAGAGACATTTTTGGTTTATATTTTCCCCTTATCTCGCTATAAAGTGCTGCAAAGTGCTTCTGGCAAATGATGTTAGAATAACATTGCGTCTAAATCTTAGTTAATGACCCCTTTCAGTAGTGGGAAGAACATGTATTTACTCACTATTCTTCAAGATATATTCAAAATAGCTGTCAGTGACCTAATGTCGCATGGCTCTAAACTTGTTCTTGACCGCCTTGGTAAAGCATTTTAGTTAATACAGAGTTGAGGGTAAAGTTTTGAGGTCCTCCTAGCTCCGTCTGGGTAATAGAAATGGGCCTAGCTCTATTACAGATGTGATGGCAGGTTAGCTTTATTAGAAAATAATAGAAGGAAATAACATATAAAGAGAATTAGAAACACTTGGTAGCCATTAAGTGTCAGCCATGATATTTCACAGACCCAGTAATTGCTAATATATTGCTAACTGCCATGTAATTTCAAATATCAGGTAAATAATTAATTCTATTGAAATTTCAATTGAAATTTCTGAATTACAGGTTACTTAAAAAAGATATTATCTATTAGAGCCGAACAGAATGTAATAAAATCATACATTGTCATTTGTGACTCTTAATGGATGTGTGTGGACTCTCAAAAATCTTATTAATAAATCCTTTATATGTTTTATTAATGATATTAAAATAGTCAGGATATTTTATTAATAATATTATTAATAGTATTACTCCAGACTTTCAAAATTATGAGATATATTAAAAAGGGAATGACTATTAATTGTTGGCAAAATATAATGACAATTTTTTATTGGGTGCATGCATGTGGTCTCAAATAACTCATTAGTAACTAATATTCTTCCAGGTAATTTTAATAAAGGACATGCGAATACTTGATAGTGATAAGTATCATTAATTTGAATTCGGAACTTATTCTGGTTTTGATTATGTTTACTGAGTATTTTTCCTTTCACTGCTCACAAAAAATGCTTGTGAATGTGTTCATGTTTATCCATGTGGTGAATAGCTACTGTTGCTGTGTATAGTCATGTTTGTATATGAATTTGGGCATTGATGAAAACGGAATATCTTACATTTGTTGTCCTTTGCTGAAAATTATAACCAAAGGGTGTGGCATAAAAAAGCCAGAGAAAACCCTGTGTGATTTGAATAACCAGCTTACAGCACAAGACTCCTGGCTTTACTGGAGTTTGACCGGTGGTCAGATCTTGGGCTGGAGAACTGTCAATTTTACCCAGAGTAAATAAAATGTAGAGCCAGGGAGCTATTTGTGAAAAACAGTTTGAACTAATGAAACAAGAAATAAAAATGTGTTCAGGAATCATTGGCTAACAAAAAAGAAGGACTAATTAATCAGATTAATTGACTGATTTTATCAACTCTATTGAGCAGGATATATTACAAAGGAGTGATAAAGTATTTTCACCCATCCAGGCAATCAATGTATTGCTTATGCACTGAACCATTTGGAAACTTTAGAGTATTTGTCAGTGTTTAGAGAATTTCAAATTTTCTAAATCTTCTAAATCCCTGGYATTCCTTTGGGAGTTTCATCCAGCATTTGGCAAAAAATTGCTTTAATCTTTTATTTTTTTTGGTCRCAGAACAATAATTTTATTACTTAGTTTGGGCTTCTCTCTATTTCCAGGATAAGATACAGCCATAACATTCATTCTGTGTTTCCATCAGCACTGTCTACATGGGACCTCTGACTCCTCAACTTTTCCTTTATTGGGATCAAAATAATTTCAGAATCATCCCTGTTTGGTTTTTAGACCAATAAAAATGTAGTCGACCTTTCTGAAACACCTTGACTACAGCCTGGCCAAGAATGCAGGGAGAAGGGTTTCCACAGGGCTGGGAGATGATGACTGCAAACTTGCCTAAATATTTATAAATATTCCCTTTTGAAGAATTATTAGACCATGCAAAATAATTACAATTGAGAATTTTCAAGACTTCTCTCAAAACTATTGCACTCTTGAAAAATTTTATAGTTCAAGACTATGAACCGTGAACTAACCTTTTATGGGCAAGGGAGCCTAGATGCACGCTTACTACTTTGTTTGGCTGAGCCATTTTAAGGCCTTATCTGCCATCAGACAAGACTAGCTGCAGAATTAGTCTAATCCACTGCAAAATAGCAAGTATATCAAAAGAGTCCACTGTCAGCCTTACTACGTGGTGACCCCTTTCCAACATAGGTATCCAGAATCAGGGCAGTTAAGAGCTCATGCCTTAGGATGGCACTGGCTAACTAATTTCTTTAGCTTTTTGCTGGTCCTGTTGCTCAGCTCATCACCCAGTCAAATTCCATGTGAGCAGATTTAGAATGAATGGAACAATCAGTTTCTATGTCCAGGCTTTCAGGGTGCTCTGGCTTCCTATCTTCATGGATGCCATTCCTGAAAGGCATTTGCTTTCAGTCCTGGCTGGAAGAACACACTTATCCTCAGCTGTACGCTCAAATCCTCACCAGAAATTAAGGTTCTGCTTACTACTAAAATCATCAGATCCTAGGTAGGTTTCCAAGTCTGTAACAACTGAGATATATAGATAGATCTTGATGAGTTAGCCCTTTGCAGAAACAGCTGATGTGAAAAGCGTGTAAGAAAACTAACAGCCAAAGAAAATTTGGCTTTTGGTGTTCTAAGTGTTAAGGACTAGGACTATTAGCATGGTCTGGTTACTTGTGCTGTTCCAGCGATGTGCAACAGCTACAGAYGAAGGTTAGTTATATTTTTAAAGTAGATTTCCAACTCCTTCATTTTACTGGGATGGTACAGGCAACCTACAGGTGATCTCTAGACCACTGGATGACTCTCTAGACTGCTGAATGACTCTYTAGATTGCTGGAATCTGTAAAGAGATGTGGGAACTTGTCCCAGTTCCCTATATATAAAGTGGAGAGGAAAACAGACTCTTCCTGTTAAAGCCACCTAGAGTGTATGCTAATTTTGGAAAGCACCATCCCTCTGTGTGATATGTAAGGTGCCTACAAAAATATGGGCTGGTGGCTTGTAAGGACATTGCCAAGGCATGTGAAGAATAATAAGATGTTCTCAAAGCTAGAAGAGAAAAATCCAGAAAAAAAGCAGTCCAGAGATAAAGACAGTGCTTTCCTCAGCTGAAGGTGAGCCAATTCAGGCAAGCACAAAGAAAAAAAATCTGAAAGTTGGGAGAAACAAAAGCCCTTCAAAATAAAGATCTTTACATGGAACTGCTGCAAAAAGGAGGTTTAACAAGAGTGTTTAGAGCACTACTATAAGTAATACTATCATTTCCTGTTTTTCTTGAGAGTATTATTGCCACTGATTATTTTAATAATTATGAAAGGTGCCTCATTAGTAGAGCTARTGGCTTTAAAAGGAAAAGTATTGTTATGCTAATAAACAGATGTAACATCACCGATCCAAAGCCATAAGAAAGGATTCTTTGAATTCACACAATTCTAGTAAAGACATAAAGAACCTATAAAGACTGTGATTGTAGCATAAAGCATTCTGAAGAACTTCAGCTATATGTGTCATAGCAACAGAAATACTGTATAACAATGATTTTAATTGTTGAGGAAGCCTTAAAATGTTCTTATTAAAGATATTATTAATTCTGTACTAGGCAACCTGGCTAGGTAACAAAAGCTTTTCAGAGGCGCTTGAAGACCACACACTTAAATTCTTTCTCCATCACATGACCAGGAAGGTATTTTTCAGTTTAGGAAGCTGTGAGCAGCTACTAGTATGTGCTGGGATTACATTCAGTTACACGAGGAGAACACAGACAATTTGGTGAGAAGATCCATCAGCCTTGTCATGCTACTGGAGTTGTATCGATCCCATGACCACAAGACAGGCATGCCCCTCTACGTGATGGATGGATGGATAGTGTTACGACAGGCTGTGCTAGGATTCCCCATAATTTCATTCCCTTAGGCACACATTTCCCTCCTACAAGGAAAGAAATACATATTAAAAGATAGGGGATGCCTACATATTGATCATGAGACAGATGCTTTCTGGTAACCTGCTGAAGGAAGGATGATAAGCTGCAGAAATCGGGGAAATGACAGGGTTCGGGAAAGGGGAAATCAAGAAATAGGCTGCTGAACAATTCATGTCACTTGTGATGCATTCTGCTGATTTCTGAGTTTCTCCCCCTTTAAAAAAAAAAACAACAAACACATCAAAACTGTGGTGACAAACAGCCTGTGGTTTAGATTTATTGCTCTGAAAAATCAGATTGAGCCCATGAACTGCTTAATTTGCGTCCGTGGTCTGCTACACCCATACATTCCTTATCAAAGAACAGGTAAACTAGTTCCTRATTAGAATAGTCAGGTTTTGAGTTTACAGGTTTAAAATGATACAAGGGAGATGCTCATTCAGGTATGCCAGTTATAGCCTAAAGCTAGCATAAATGGTTTTCTATATATTTATATAATACATAAAATTGTCAAATTATTTAATCCTCSAGCTTGTCATTCACTGAAATATCACAACACTTCTTCACTTTGTCAGTCTACCTCCACAATACTGCGTTATAAGTTTTGCTCAGGAATAGAAATTGCATTAACCTTTGTGAGTTCTGGTACTTTGYTGACTTAAAGAAATAAGACCAAGTGCATTTGTACTGACGGCAGGAGACTGCCAGTGATGACAAGAAGTTGTATAAACCTCCAAGCCTTTAAAATCTATCAAACTTCTTTTTTTTTTTCCTCTTTTGCTATCCAGTAGTTCAACGTCCTCATGGATTTGACTCATCTCATTTTTCAGCCAGGAAGACGCTTCTTCTCATGTGATTCAGCTCCAAATTTTAATTTTCCTAAATTTCTTCTTTTGTGCTCTTAAATTTTAATGTTTTCTCCATACATAGCCTGACCCCAGTTCTTGATATCAGGCGTAGGAACCCACAATTCTCTGTTCCCTGAAAAAAGATGAATAAATTAAGGCATTTTTCATCCTATTCCAAAATACTGCTGTAGCAACTGTTCTCACAGGATGGATCCTGAAAATCCTAGTGACAGCTGTGATTCCTCTTGCAAAATATCCAAAATCTAGCAGCTGGACACAAGTTTGAGAAATCCCCAGCATTATGGCAGTCCTGGTGTGATATCCTAGATAGAATTTGTTTTTCCTTTGAGACGTTGACTCAGTATCTCTCTTTTTTTTTTTTTTTTTGTTCCAAATGATGTTCAAAAGTTCATACCAATATGTCTCACTGAACAGCAATGGTCGTATTTCTCTAAAGTTCATATACCAAACCAAGAAGCAAATTCCAGCTAGTTGACAGTTTAATCGGAAGACATATTAGGAAGACTTTGAAATGAGAACATGAATTTCTRAGAAGAGATTCTATTGCATGAGTGAAGGCAGTTGTTTTTTCAGGATAGAATGAACATCAGAAGGAGCAATGCTAAATGCTGAAATGGTGATATAGTGCAGCACATTATACATGAGTTTGCTATCTGAAATAGATTTGGAAAGGCTCAGGAGGACATATTTAAACATAAGAAAAAGAAAAAATTATTGTGAGAGTGTTTGAATACTGGAACAGGCTGCCCAGAGAGGTTACAGAGTCTCCATCCTTGGAGATATATAAAACCTGAGTGGACATGGCCATGAGCAACCTGCTTCAGCTGATCTTGCTCGAGCAAGGGGGTTGAACTAGATGATCTCCAGAGGTGCCTTCTATAAGCTAATATTCTGAGCTTCTRTATTAAGAGCACTCACTACTAGCACTTTGCTCAGTTTTCATGAAAATTTCTCTCTACTCTTTGTGCAGGGACAGAGAACTTGGTGGCACTGGACTGTTAGGGATTCTGCTGCCATGACAACAGACATCATACAGGGTACAACACCTAAGTTAGGCAGCTGGAGTGAACAGTATGAATATGGCTTTCATAAGTCTTCATGGAATGAGGGAATGTAATTCATTCAAGTGGATGAGCTAATCCAGTATTTCCAGATTTTAGGGAGAGTCTTTATGTTGGATTGGTCTTCTTTAGGTTACAGCTGGAATGCTAGTCATTTCTGAGCATCTCATTATAAAAAAGATATAGATAAAGTAGAGGGTACCCAAAGAACAGTAGCAATGATAAAGACTCTGGAAGGTATGACTTCAAAGATATTAAAGCTCGTTATTAAGCTCCTCACTGTTACTGTGAGCAAAAAAGTTAACATTACCAAAACATGAGCAGTTTTTAAGCAAGTTAATTAAGTGAGCAGTGAACTTGTGCAGATTACAATAGCAACCAAAAAAGTCATTCTGCTATGAGCAATGAATAAAAGATGGGCATCACATTTATGAATACTTGCATGAATAATAATTTACCATTTAGCAATTTAATAATGTGGCATGGGAGACTGAGGTATATAACAAGGAGCCTGAGAAAAATAAGAGAAAGTATGTAGGTGACAGGTAGCAGAAGAGGTTRTTAATAACCTGAAATGTTATTTATCTGTTAGACTAGATATCCCTCAAGACAAGGAACAGACAAAAAGAATGTTTCAACCCATTACAAATGGGACCAAAAAAAGGAAAAGAAATCATATGCCAGGGAACAATCCTAAGAGCAGCAGGAAGTCTTTAGATAATCTAATTGTCCTTTCCATATAGCTTTTAGAAGACTGTGGTTCTGCAATTATGAAGGAAGCTATGAGGAAGACGTAACATCTTCTGACAAGTATGCAGACTATTAGACTCACCAGTGCACTGTTATCTGGTAGTGCCTAGTCCAAAACAGATGCTGCAAGTTTAAACTTGTTGTGATCGTATTGATGTAAATGATCAAGGAAGAGTTGATAACAATTTTTTTATATATATGCATTTTAAAACAAATCCTGTAACCTCAACACAGCAAGAAGTGCAAAAGTTTGCTGGGGCTGGATTCTGGGGTCTTCACAGTCCATCTTATTGGTCAACTTGTCAGTAGACACCGACTGGAGCACCTGAGTGCTCAAATACCTCTCTCTGGGGAAATGCAGGAGTCCTATAGYCTAAGTTAAGCCAGTAGACAACTAATTGACCCAAATTGGTCTTGGTTTGGTGGTGGTTTTATTTTCTCTAGGGATCTGATACTAAAAATAGTATCAGATTAGGGAGAAAGTCTCAAGATTAGGAACTCAGCCTTCCTTGAATGCACGTCTATGCTTTTAAGCATCTCTATTATTGCAATGAGGGAAACTATCCCCCAATAACTACCACACAGACAGCTTCCCGGCCACTGGCTCATGTGTCAGTGTGTTCATGCTGCCACGCATTTCCTAAGACCCCTCCCTCCTTTCCTTTGCCTTGCCAGAAAAATGGAAGTTGACCTTGTTAATTTACAGTATTTATCTGCATGTTAAAACTGATTCTTCAGGTTGTGCAGAGAATTCCAAGGTTGTTACTATCAGCTCCTATTAGAATGGATAACTATAAAACTGGACCTCTAGCTGTATATTCTCATTAATGGATAATTCATGCTATAGCTCATTTGGAAGGAACACAAACTGCTTAAATGTGAGAGCAGATAATGTATTTAGAACATGTACAATATGAAAAGAAGGACCCTTTTAATACGAGCATAGTTAATAGAGATCATATAGCTTGTCATCAAGTTGGCTTAAACAGAATGTAGGACTTTTTTTGAAAAAAACCCCAAACCAAAAGAATCCCCAAACATTTAGAGAATGTAGCCCTGAAGCCAGATAATATGGTTTTGCCTTTGCTGGTAATAGATCACAAGTTTCGCCCTGAGTTTGCAAGGCTGCAGGACTGAAGCTTGTCATGCTTGGTCTGTCTGAAGTTGTCCTGACCTGACTGTAGCTTTGTTTTAACTTGGTTTAGCTACATGGGGTAGAGGCAGGCAGTGGAAGCCCCAAGGCTGTAAACAGCTCAGCCATGATCAGTTAAATTAAAATCAGGAGCTGGACAAAACTGGATTTAGGGATAACAAAGAGAAAAAAGAACAAGTATGCAACATCCATGAAACAGCATTTATGTATTAAATTTGCATGTAACAAACATGAAAGTGCAAACCAATGAGGAAAAAGCAAGGTGTAAAAGTGTGTTAGCAAACATAAAACCACCCCAAGCAGATCCCAAGCAGGAAGAAGTAGTCATCAGCATTAGCATCATACTCTTCCCAATGAAGGACTTGGGATGCTGTCAACTTGTGGTACATCCTTTCCCCCTCCCCCAATCAGATGGAAGCCATGAACTTCAGGGCTTGGATGGCAGTGGAAAGGTGAATATCATACCGGGAAAAAGGGTAGAAGCTAGGGACTAGGTGTATAACAATCAAAAGCATTTTATTACTATTGAGACCTTTTCCTTATGGTGGTATTCTTCAGTTCCTTTTTTTTTTTTTTTAAATACTTAGATATATTATACTATTATTAGTTATACTAATAATAACTCTTTGAGTAGCCTGTTAAGATTTCAATTATAGCAACAATAAGTTCTTGGCTTTACATATAGATTGTTTCTTCTTTCCCATAATAGAATTTTGAACTCACCACCAAATCATACTCTTTTTTTTTTCCTGCATAACTTAAAGTACTTTATAATCCTCCACCCCGACCGTACAACAAACCCAGCTACCCAAGCATTTCTATGTACTCCATTTGGTACTCAAAGGAAGAGGTCTGTAAGGTACCTGAGCTATGGACCTTATGTCCTCTGTCTACCTTACAGTCAACAAAGAGAAATAGGCATTTTCTGAGTCCAAACCATTGATCAATTTTATCTGTCTACAATGATAGAATGAATCCCACACAAGCCTTTCACTGAACTCACCTTCACAGACACCTGAAGGCTTTCTGTCCCCTATCTGGTTGCCCATTGTCTCCAGCTTCCCCCAGCTAGTCTTTCAGGGATGGCTGGACACTTAAGTGCAGCTCCATTTGATGTTTTTTGAGGAAATTACATCATGAAATGCAACAAAAAAAGGCTCTGGTCTCAGAGAGACAGCACAAAGAGACAACAGGAGAAAACAAAACATGGAAGTCTTTCACTGTATCTCCTGTTCATTCATTCATTCATTCATTTATTCATTCATTCATTCATTCATTCATTCATTCATATGTCATATAGCATTCCTGCAGCAGACACCTCTGTCACAACAGTTACTAATATTATGTTTTCATCTGTCCTATGCTTTCTATTTCTGCATTTCTTCCTGTTGCCTGCAGGATTACCTAGGTAAACATATCACTCAAGCTTTGACACGTAGGATGCTGGTTCAAAGTGTGCTGGAAGTTGACCTCCAAGGTTGCTTACAACACCAGCCATCCTAAATTAATCAGACTTTTATCCAGCCTTCTTGGTTGTATAGTCCTCATGTGTATGGCAAGAGAATATTGTCAAGTCAGGCTGAAAGTGTCAACAAAGGTGCAGCATTCTGTGGTTGTGCATTCTTCTCAGTTTTAGCTCTGCACTAGCATGGGAAATAATTTGTCACTATCTCCGTTCCTGGCATTGAATCTCACTCTTCAGTTCTACTTTAA
Organism: Oceanodroma leucorhoa; assembly: GCA_030449065.1. NCBI lineage: Eukaryota > Metazoa > Chordata > Aves > Procellariiformes > Oceanodroma > Oceanodroma leucorhoa. The sequence goes on from JASVER010000079.1 coordinate 2,777,952, forward strand.
GGGAAAAAGAAGGGGGGGAAAAATCCTCAAACACAAACCATACATGGTTATCAATGGGAGAGGTTTTCAGCCAGGAATATTTATTTTTAGACCTACATCTGTGCTGTATGATACTCACACACAGATATTTGAAGAGAACGATAATAAAAATATCTCCATGTGGCTGATTGCTGTTGGCTCTCCCGGGGAAATGAGGGCACTCAGCCTCTTTGTATAGTCAGAGCAGTCCAAGACACCCCAGGAATGGAGAGCTTTTAAATTTACAGTCTTCTCCTATTGCAAATAAGCTCAGAAATTATGTAGGGAGCTGAAAATAGATAGGCATGAAAAGAAAGGATATTATTGTGACTGACTAAATCAAAGCACAATGACAGCAGAACAGCAAGATCCTTGTTTGAGATGTAAACTCTCAAGTGGGAGCAAAGAAGGGGAGAAATATGTGAGCAACATCAGCCCCAGACTTCCAGACTTTATATTTTCCAATGGATTCAAATTCCACAGATCTCAGGAGAGATTAACCTCTTGTAACAGCAAAAATCCTGAAGGCTAATATCTGGGGGAGACTTCACGTGGAGATCTTGCCCCAGGAACCAAAATATGTTTTGTTATCACAAGCAGGATTATCATCGTGAAATGCAGCAGCGCAATTCTAAGGGAGCTTGCAATGCTGCAAATACAAGTGCAACATTTCTAGGCTCAACAAGGATGCACTTTCAAGCATATACCAGCACTCTTCGGGAAGAAAAATGAACAGTCAGATAATCACTATCCATCCCAGTAGATGCAGAGCTATGCTGGAAACAATAACTCTCATGTTCTGAATATTTGAAAAATATTCTCCAAAGTTTTTCCTTTGTAGTTATTGGTGGTGATACCTGTAGCAAAATCTTTGCCTTACCAGATGAAGAAGAGAAATTCAGAATCAGATTTTTTATGTCCTGAACTGGATTCTCAAAAATTCCTATTAAAGTTAAGTGCCTTTGGAAGCTTCTTCCTCATAAGGCTTTCCCCTTGTCTGAGTCACAGAAAAATTGACCTTTAAAAGAATCGCAGAAAATCACCTGTCCATCCCTCTGGCCCAAGGTGTGATCAGCTATTCCTATGTCATTCTTAAATGGGCTGATGGTTGGGGTTCCAAAAGCTGCAAGGAAATCTGCTCCAGTACTCCACTATCCTCACTGACCTATTGTAGTGTCCACCCTTATTTTTTCCTGGTTGCAGTTTAAGCCCTTAATTTCTGTCCTATCTAACATGGATAGGTTATTCCTTGTCCCTATGCAGGACTTTGAGGCTTTGAGGACAGCTATTATGTTGTCTGTCAGTCTTCTGTATTCTAGACTAAAAATCACTATTCCTTCAATATTTCCTTATAGATCATGACTTCCAGACCACTAATAACTCTGTGTTTTCCTCTCAGAAGTCTCTAATTCACCCATCTTCTCCTGATGATCAATATTCAGAACTGAACACAATGTTTCATTAGAATGAAATTATCAGCAGTGAGTGCAGTGGAAGGGTTAACTCATGTATGTTATATACCACACACAAGAGTGTAGATATTTCACTACACCATTCACATGTATACAGCTGGTGGTGATCCACAAGAACCCCAAATTTTTCCTAGGTTACTTCTTACCTAAGCCATCTTTTGTCCAATATGTTTTTATTTGGTTGATTACAATTACCCACTCTGATTGTTCTTATTAAATTGCATCAGGGCTTTCTTTTTTTTTTTCCTTCTCAAATAATTTCTCCCCTTGAAACTTTAATCCTACCTTCCAATGTGTTTGCAGCTTAGTATCATTTGTGTATTTAATAAACACAGTTCTGCATTCCTTCAACAAAACATGTAAGAGTATCAGGCTAAAGACAAACTCCTCGGGAACTCCAATTTATGTGTCATTCCACTTTAAAGGCAAATCCTTGGTAGCTACTCTTTGAATATGACTTTCCAGCCACCTTTATACCCAAGCTACAGGTCTTTCTTAAGCTTCCTTCTGCGAACAGTATATCAAACAGCATGAAAGTCAGGCTAGAATCAAGATATAGGTTATCTGTTGCTTTTTCCCTGTCTGTAAAGCCTGTTACCCTGTCAGGGAAGGAAATTCAATTTATTTGACATGATTAATTCTTGAGAAAGTCATGTTGGCTGTAATTTGTCTCCCTGTTCTTGTTTAAGTATTTACAAATAGTTTACTTATGATAATACTTTCCTGGGACTTAAAGTTGCCCCACTCCTCCTTTTCTCCCATTTTAGAGATGGTCACTTCATTTTTCTTTTTTTCAGCCTTCCAGAATTTTGTTCATTTTCTCTGAGATCTCAGAGTGGTTCTCTGAATACTAAAGAGAGGAGATCATTGGGTCCAGCACATTTGAGAGTGCCTGTGTTTCTAAGAAATATTAAATTTATTCTCCCTTCCTGCTTGTGTTAAATTTCTGACCACATTTAACTTTTTAACAGAAGACTGAGGCAAGAAAGGGGGAAAAGGATTCTTGTCCATGAGTTGGCGGGTCTCGTCGAGAGGGCTCTAAACTAGGTACGAAGGGGGAAGGGGATAGAGCCACGCTCGATAGAGATGAGCCTAGGGGTGGTGTGCCAGTCTCAGGGGTGAGGTCAACAGCCCTCAAGATGACTTGGTCGCCATCATGGAAACGTGGTGGGATGACTCTCATGACTGGAGTGCTGCGATGGATGGCTATAAGCTCTTCAGAAGGGACAGGCGAGGAAGGAGAGGTGGTGGCGTGGCTCTGTATGTCAGGGAGTGTTTCGACTGTACGGAGCTCGACGTTTGTGATGATCGGGTTGAGTGCTTATGGGTTAGGATGAGGGGGAAGGCCGGAGAGGCAGATATCCTGCTGGGMGTCTGTTATAGACCACCCAATCAGGATGAAGAGGCAGATGAAGCGTTCTACAAGAGGCTGGCAGAAGTCTCACGATCGCTAGCCCTTGTCCTCGTGGGGGACTTCAATTTGCCCAAATTCTGCTGGAAATACAACATGGCAGAGAGGAAACAGTCGAGGAGGTTCCTGGAGTGTGTGGAACACAACTTCCTGAAGCAGCTGGTAAGCGAGCCTACCAGGGGAGGTGCCTCGCTCAACCTGCTGTTTACCAACAGAGAAGGACTGGTGGGAGATGTTGTGGTCGGAGGCTGTCTGGGGCTCAGCGACCATGACATGATAGAATTCTCGATTCTTGGGGAAGTAAGGAGGGAGGTCAGCAAGACCGCTACCATGGACTTCCGGAGGGCAGACTTTGGCCTGTTCAGGACGCTGGTTCAGAGAGTCCCTTGGGARGCRGTCCTGAAGGGCAGAGGGGCCCAGGAAGGCTGGAAGTTCTTCAAGGAGGAAGTCTTAAAGGCACAGGAGCAGGCCGTCCCCGTGTGCWGTAAGAGGAGCTGGCGGGGAAGACGACCGGCCTGGCTCAACAAGGAGCTTTTGCTGGGACTCAGGGAAAAAAGGAGGGTCTGTCGCTGTTCGAAGGAAGGGCGGGCAACTCAGGAAGAATACAGGGATCTCGTCAGGTCCTGCAGAGAGGAAATTAGAAAGGCAAAAGCCCAGCTGGAACTCAAACTKGCCACTGTTGTCAGGGACAACAAAAAATGTTTTTACAAATATGTTAACGACAAAAAGAGGRCCAAGGAGAATCTCCCTCCCTTATTGGATGCTGGGGGGAACATTACCACCGAGGATGAGGAGAAGGCTGAGGTACTTAATGCCTTCTTTGCCCCAGTCTTTAATATTCAGACGAGTTATCCTCAGGGTATTCACCCCCTTGAACTGGAAGATGGGGACGGGGAGCAGAATAAACCCCCCATAATCGAAGAGGAAGAGGTTAACGACCTGCTATGCCAGCTGGACATACACAAGTCTAAGGGGCTGGATGGGATCCACCTCAGAGTACTGAGGGAGCTGGCGGAGGAGCTTGCCAAGCCGCTTTCCATCATTTATCACCGGTCCTGGTTAACAGGGCAGGTCCCGGACGACTGGAGGCTTGCCAATGTGACACCCGTCTACAAGAAGGGCCAGAGGGAGGATCCAGGGAACTACAGGCCTGTCAGCCTGACCTCGATGCCAGGTCAGTAGGTGGAGGGAGGTGATCGTGCCCCTGTACTCGGCACTGGTGAGGCCCCACCTCAAATACTGTGTTCAGTTTTGGGCCCCTCACTACAAGAAGGACATTGAGGTGCTGGAGCATGTCCAGAGAAGGGCAACGAGGCTGGAAAAGGGTCTGGAGCACAGGTCTTATGAGGAGCGGCTGAGGGAGCTGGGATTGTTTAGCCTGGAGAAGAGGAGGCTGAGGGGAGACCTTATCGCTCTCTACAACTACCTGAAAGGAGGCTGTAGAGAGGTGGGTGTTGGTCTCTTCTCCCAAGTAACAAGCGATAGGACGAGAGGAAATGGCCTCAAGTCGCACCAGGGGAGGTTTAGATTGGACATTAGGAAAAATTTCTTCACTGAAAGGGTAGTCAGGCATTGGAACAGGCTTTTCAGGGAAGTGGTGGAGTCACCATCACTGGAAGCATTCAAAAAACGTGTGGATGTGACGCTTCGGGACATGGTTTAGTGGGCATGGGTACTGGGTTGATGGTTGGACTCGATGATCTTAAAGGTCTTTTCCAACCTTAATGATTCTATG
>JASVER010000079.1:2785794-2935072 GCA_030449065.1 Oceanodroma leucorhoa
AGGTGCGGCCTCACCAGTGCCGAGTACAGGGGCACGATCACCTCCCTACTCCTGCTGGCCACACTATTCCTGACACGGGCCAGGRTGCYGTTGGCCTTCTTGGCCACCTGGGCACACTGCCGGCTCATATTCAGCTGGCCGTCGACCAGCACACCCAGGTCCTTTTCTGCCGGGCAGCTTTCCAGCCACTCTTCCCCAASCCTGTAGCGTTGCCTGGGGTTGTTGTGATCCAAGTGCAGGACCCGGCACTTGGCCTTGTTGAACCTCATGCAGTTGGCCTTGGCCCATCAATCCAGCCTGTCCAGATCCCTCTGCAGAGCCTTCCTACCCTCAGGCAGATCAACACTCCCGCCCAACTTGGTGTTGTCTGCCAACTTACTGAGGGAGCACTCAACCCCCTCATCCAGATCATTGATAAAGACGTTAAACAAGACTGGCCCCAAAACTGAGCCCTGGGGAACACCGCTCATGACGGGCCACCAACTGGATTTGACTCCATTCACCACAACTCTCTGGGCCCGGCCGTCCAGCCAGTTTTTTACCCAGCGAAGAGTACACCCGTCTAAGCCATGAGCYGCCAGCTTCTCCAGGAGAATGCTGTGGGAGACAGTGTCAAAGGCTTTGCTGAAGTCCAGGTAAACCACATCCACAGCCTTCCCCTCATCCACTAGGCGGGTCACCCGGTCGTAGAAGGAGATCAGGTTGGTCAAGCAGGACCTGCCCTTCATGAACCCGTGCTGGCTGGGTCCGATCCCCTGGTTGTCCTGCACCTGCCTCATGAGTGCCCTCAAGATGAACCGCTCCATGATCTTCCCTGGCACCGAGGTCAGGCTGACAGGCCTGTAGTGCCCCGGATCCTCCCTCTGGCCCTTCTTGTAGCCAATGTTTTCTTTTAAAAGAACTGCCAATATTACAAAGTTTCAGCCTGTCGTCTTTGTGATATTTATGGTCATTTCCTGGATTGGAATTCAGGGTTTTGTTTCCTTTTCCTGGATCTGCTTATTGACCAAGACATTTTTGATGACCAGTCACTTTGCCTCAGTTTCCCCATCTGTAAAAAGGGAATTGTAATCTTTATTCCTTTACAGATCCCTTTCACACTCACCGGTGAGACACTGTGGGGCATTAATAACTAACAGAATTATTGAAATTCCCTAATGTCTTCTGGAACAAAATACTATAACAAGCAAAGTGTTGCTTGGTTTGTATTAGTTCAAAGCTGCCATTTTGACTGTTTTAAGTGTTTTGATGGTCTGTGTTTAAACAAGTAAATGGTTTAGGGGAAAAGATAGTTGTGAAGTATAGCCTTGAAATTTAGAAATGCTGTTTGACTCCTCTAGCAGTTTCAGCTGAAGTTTGCAATAATATATCTCAAACACACATTTTTATTAGCAATTTTTTCTCAATTATCCAGTTTTTTAAGCTGGTAAAAATGCTTGTTAATAATTAACTGGAAATGCTAGAAACTTCAAAACTGTGAGGTGTTTGTCATTCTAAAATGAACCGAATTTTCTACCTTTAGCTTGAAAGCAAAACTCTTCAGGCTGACAAATCTATTAGATACTGTCACCTATAATTTAGGGTTTTTTTGCAAATGTTAGCTACTGACAGAGGAATACAGTAGAGTGTGAGTGAACTGTATAGCAGACCATTCCCTGTCTGATGCATTGCTTTAGTCGGTTGATTGTGCCAGCCAGCATGTTAAATTCTTAATACTGTCAAATTTATTTACTGTACAATCCTTCTGTCCCCTTACTTTCCTTTTTATCAGTGGTTCAGAGCCTTGAGGGCTTACAGAAAGAACTATTGATGACCACAGTACTCTCTGTACATCTGGGATAATTCATTGTTAACAGTGACATTTTCAAGTCTGTGTTGAGATCTGTTTATGAAGAAAACACTGTGCTGATTCTCCAGGGACTGCAGAGGGGAAAAAAGAAAAAGGACATGAAAAAGAAGTTATAATGTGGCTTTTATGGAAGAAGATGAAAGGTTTGTTTTGTTCTCTCTCTTTTTGCCTACATCAAAAATGCTGTTTATTGTGCAAAAGAAGGTATGATATAGAATTTAAGAACTGATTGCTTTTGCATTTGCTCAGCTTTCAGAATAATATTGACAGGTGGAACAGGGACAAGCAGAGAACATCAGGGACCTGTATCCTTGTGAGAGGTGAAGTGGGAATGTGGCTCCCACACAGGGCGGAATATTTTGCACATGGCTACATAACTTATAAGCTTTCAAACTTATTTTATTCTTTTGGAACTGACTCTGTTGGGGAACTGCAAAACAAGGACCTACCGTGCTTTTGTTGTGCCCTCTGCAGCTCCCTTTAGACATAGAAAGGTAACTCTATAACTGTTTATTTAGGGGTTTCATTTTCCAATGATAGTTTTTTTCTTTTTCCAAATAATCTAGTTTTAACCATCATAGCTGCATGGAGTTCTTGGAAGAAAAAGAGTCTGAAGAGGAAGCTGGAACATGAGCTACACCTGGTGAAGTTGAAGCAGTGCATTGAGATTAGAGGCACTGTAGCATGTGGAAACAGGGTAGTGTCTTTCCATCAGGAGTTGCAGAATGGAAGAGTAGCAGTCCAGGTTTTACCATTCTTTGATAGTTTTTCAAGGTTTTTCCCCAGTAAGGACACTTTTTGAGAATCAAAAGTAGAGAACTTCCTTACATCTATTCAGCTGTATAACTTTTCAATCCATTTGCATGAAGGACATTTCATAAATCATGGTGAATTTACCATGAGCAAGATATAATGTGTTTGCAAAAAGATAAAGCCATTTATTCTACTCATCTGTGAAAGCTCTACACCTTACAGAAAAAAGAGGCAAATCCCAGGACCTAAAGCTCCTAAGACAAACTACTGATGAGATGTGGTGGGTTGACCTTGACTGGTAGCCCGACCCCCACCTAGCTGCTCTCTCACTCCCCCTCCTCAAGATGACAGCGTGAAGAAAATAAGATGGAAAAGCTCATGGGTCAAGACAGGGAGATCACACACCAGTCACCATCACGGGCAAAACAGACTAAACTTGGGGAAGATTAATTTAATTTAATTTTTTGTCAATTAAAAATAGAGTAGGATGGTAAAAACAAAGACAAAATGAATAACAACTTCCCCATCCCCTCCCCTTCTTCCTAGTCTCAACTTCACTTCTTTGTTCCTGACTCTTCTACTTCCTCTTTCTATTCCCTGAGAGGTGCAGGGGGACAGGGAATGAGGATTGTGGTCAGTTCATAACACTTCATCTCGGCTGCTCCTTCCTCCTCGCGCTGTTTCTCTGCTCCAGCGTAGGGTCCTTCTCACAGGATGCAGTTCTTCATGAACTGCTCCAGCATGGGTCCTTTCCACGGGGCACAGTCCTTCAGGAATGGACTGCTTCAGCATGGGCTCCTCTCCGTGGGGCCGCAGTTTCTGCCAGGCGCCTGCGCCTCTGTGGGTTCTCCACAGGCTGCAGCTTCTTTCATGGCACATCCACCTGCTGGGGTCTTCCATGGGCTGCAATGTGGATATCTGCTACAACATGGCTGCAGGGAGACAACGTTCTTCACCATGGTCTTCACCATGGTCTTCACCACAGGCTGCAGGGGGAAGCTCCAGCGTATGGAGCACCTCCTCCCCCTCCTTCTTCACTGACCTTGGTGTCTGCAGGGTTGTTTCTCTCACATTTTTTCCTCACTCCTCACTCCTCTCTTTCACAGCTGCTGTGCATAATTTTTTACCCTTTCTTCAAAATGTTGTCACGGAGGAACCACCAACATTGCTGATGGGCTCAGCTTTGGCCAGCGGCAGGTCTGTTTTGGAGCTGGCTGGAACTGTCTCTGTCCGACACGGGGGCAGCACCTGATCTCTTCTCACAGAGGCGACCCCTGCAGCCCCCTGACTACCAAAACCCTGCCACATAAACCCAATACACAAGTAGAATAATATTAACCCATTATCACAAAATTTAAGTCTTGAAGGGACCATTTGTACCGCCATTTGTCACAAGCCATTACTTTCATCCAGTTTCCCTAGTTCAAGGCTACAGTTAAACCAAACATTTTAGTTTGGTCAAATATAAATCACATGTACAGAACAGGAGACACCAGCTGATGATAATGCCAAAAAGACCCTAAAGACACAAGATCAATTAGRTTAAAAATGTCCTATTTCAGTAAACAAAACATATCTTATGAAGCAGATGAAAGCAAAAATGTCTACCRAGTTCTTCACTATATTGAGGCAATGGAGAATTGTTGCTGACTCTATCAGGTGAGCAGTTTGAAGAGATTAACAAATAACATCACCCAGATAACTGAGATAGTTCCTACCTGAGCGCTCCAGAAAGAGGGATCATTGTGCATAGAGCTATGGTGAAACTGGCGCTTCAGAAGTCCCAGAGTGGGCAACTGCTGACAGCAGGAGCGCATAACACTGAAGCACCATTATTTCTTTGCCTTGTTTTTGCATTCTTCCCTACATAACTAATTTTGGCAAGGGTTGACAACAACATTGGGCTAGATGGATCTCTCCACTGACATGGTATGGTTGTTTTGTATGTGCCTGTGATAACAAGGCACATACACCTCCCCCCTCCCCCTTCCAGGAATGAAATTATGTACATTTATTCTTACATCCGTGGGAAATGGTTACCCCTGAGGTCCTATTGTAACTCCTGTCTTATTACAGTCTCACAAGCACTAAGACAGCAAGGGCAGTACAGACAACAAACTTGTGGTCTGTGAGCTGTAGATACCAGGCCAGAACAATCATTGTGGACAGGCAAACCTCCATGACAGGCACAGGCCAAGGAATGCCTCCCAGATTATGGCTCAAGGGTTATCTTTTAGCAAGTTTTATAATTTCGTCTCTGAGATCTGAGGGGACTGGAGCCAAGAGATTCTGAAGAATGCAGAAGCAGGGTCATTTCCTTTCTATTTCGTTAGCCCTCCCAACAAATCATTTCTATGTTTCCCTGCCTTCAGTGGTAGCAAATTACATCTTATTTCAATGTTGAATTTGTCTGAGTTCAACTTCCAGCTCTTGGCGTGGTAATAAAGTATGGGAATGGTCTTATGGTTTTGGTATAGTAATACAATAAAATTTTATGAAGCTATCATCATGCCTTATAAAGTAGCAGGAAAGGACACAGCCTTTTTTTTTTCATTCTTCTTCTTTGCAGATCATCTACTACAATGACAAGAACAATTATGGAAACAATTATCACAGAGAGGAACAATGATACTGAGGCCTAAGTTGCTCTGCATGAGCCTAGTTTTACAGTAGTTTAACTTCAATAAAATTAACCACAGTAACAGGAAAGGGAAATTGAGTGAAGAGGATCCTAAAATCCGTCTTGATGACCTGAACAGAATCCCAACCGCTTATCAGGGTTGACTGGGTTCAATAATATTAYCTTTATAATTATGTGTTAACTCACTTGCTGCTGTCAGTGATCAGAATCCCTGTATATGTTGCTGTTACTGACTGCTTTTTTTCAGGGGGCTGTTGCTCCTCCTAGATATCATCAGATAAATGAAGGTCCAGGGGAGCTGTGCTCTGCAAACATTTTAGTTTTTATTTTGTTTCTCTACTTCAGGAATCTGCTGCTTTTTCAAGTTTTAGTTCATTGGGTTTTTAAACTTTTATCTTATGACAAAATTCTAATTAGAACTACGTGTCCTACAGAAAACCTACTCCAGTAACTTCAATTGCACATAGGAGTTTCTCTGTTTCATAGCATAAGTTTATCCATAACATTGTTATGCACTTCTGGTTTATTTAAAGTTATACGTTTTTAAGGAGACATGAAAGAAAAGAGCTATTTGTCAAGCGCTGGTCATGAGCATCAAATCTTTTAATAAAGCTATTTTGAAGCTAACGAAAATAAAGAATGGTATGGGCAGCAATTTTTATTGACTAAGAAAACAATTAGCCTTACTGATAAGTTTTGCATATACTTGTGCAAATTGCTGATTTGATTAAATCTGATTAAGTTTAGCTGCCTCTGAAATTGGAGTTACAGAATAACAAGGTATTTCAGCAAGCCAGCAAAACCCACAGCTGAGGTACATTGGCTGAGCACATGTGTCTCAGTGGACTTTAACGTAAGTTGTGCATACTCAGCACCTCAGCGAATCTGACTAGAAATCAGGTCTGCTCAGAATCAAAATGGAGGAATTATGAGTCACTGAAGGTCTTCTGTGTCTATTTGTATAGGAGAAGGCACTCTACAAGCTTATAAAGAGAGCAGAACCTGTCGTCCCCAATTCACTGTTTGCTTAATGTTTGCTGGCTGAATGCAAATGACATTCTTTCACATTAGTTGCATGTCAATAGAAAATAAAAGATAAATTCTCAACAGTATGCTAATACTTTGAGTTACCCTGAAACTGCCAGAGACATAGCCTTTACAATCTACTCCTTTTCTTTCTTGCAGAAATGATTAACTGTAGCAGGAAGCAGGGTCAGTACTGGAGGGTGACYGAAAATCCAACGTGACATTTAACTCATAAATTAAATTATAACTTTGCTCCTGAGCATCTCCCTCATTTTAGTTCTCAGTTATGTGAGTCCTGATCTTCATCCATTTTAGAAATTTAGACTTAAACTCCTGTTAAGGTCATAGTACTGCAGCCACAAATATCACGCCCTAAGTTGTCACACAACCAAGTTTTCACAGCTATCCTACTTTTCTGTCCATAGAACTGACCTGACCAGAATCTGAAGAATTTTTTTACATATGGCTTGGATTTTTTTATGTGCAGCTGTTCTGATAGAGTTACAGTTTAGTAGCTCTAATCTGATCTGTGAGACACATAGAAAGCCCAGACAGATCAGCAGCACATTCTGCGTACATTATGTCCAACATGTCTTGAATGCATGTCTGTACATGCAGCCACTGTAGGTGAAATTCATTAAACTTGGTCTAGAATCTGCAAAATTGTCTCCATCTGAACTCAGCCCCATGCTTCCCTCTGCAGTCAATGGAGAAAAGTGGACTTTACTGGCACACAGTTTGTATGACTGTAAAGAAGGGGAGAATTCTGTTCTGTAAAYGTAGGTGGCTAATGCTGTATTAGGTACCCTGAGGTGTCCTGCCCACCCTCCAACTGCCTCTCCAGAGTAGCACAAGTCCCTTATAGGTCTTTCATTCATTGTCATGTTGGTGTCTTGAAAACCTCAGGACACAACAATTGGCCAATAAATGCTTATAGGCCTGTCCTGGGAAGGTACAGGCAGGGAGCTTGAGTTATATAGGTAAAGGAGGGCCCAAAGCCAGTGACACTCCTGTTACACCTCCAGATTCTGGGAAACCATCATTCTCCTTATTAAGAAAGAGAGTAAAAGGAGGATTTCTGAAAGCACTCCATGCTGGCTTGATTACATTCTCATTGAATTAAATGGCAAATGTCTTAAAATGTTGAAAGTTTTTCCCTTGCTACTTATCGTATTTCATTCAGTATCTGAATAGTGACATCAGTCCTTAGTCTATCTGTCTTCCTTACTTCCACCACTGACCTGCTGACTCTATGAACAAACAGCAATGTATTTTGTCCCATGGTGATTTTCAAACTTATGGAAGGAGCATCTCAGAAACATGTAACAAACTACTTCTTTGTGACAAACCACTTCCTTGTTATTTAATARACTACATCATGTGTCTTCTAAAACTTCCCTTTGTTGTGGTATAAGCAAAATACCTCATTGAATAGTAGTAGTAGACTGATATGGTGAGACCCAGTTACCTTGAGCAATATAATCTCTGTTTTCTTATGTTGCCTTGTTTGGATCTATTTTTTTTTCCGCTTTTCTTGGAGATGGGCAGAGATTGTCTTCCTCTGTGTCTGTCAGTAGCAAGCTATAGGGTCTCATCATGAATAGGGCTTGTATGTGCTATGTCACAAAAAATAATTCTCTTACTTGATCAGCTTCAGAACTGTACAGTGATTATAATCCCCACTTCGAGTTTTCTTCCAAACAAAAGCCCTAATGAGCTGATATTTAGGTGGTGACCAGATAAATTTTGAACATTTCAACAGGATGTGGAGATAACCTCAATTTTCTCTCTGCGTATAGTCTGTAAAAATGTTATCCTGGACATAAGCCCCAAAACTTTTACTTCCTATTGAAGTACTGCCAAATTCTGTCAATGTGTATTACAGTGGGAGGACAACTGATTAGCTCTATTAATTTACATACAGAATAGTCTTCCTTTCACATGCTTATTAATACAAAGAGTACTAGTGTAATTGACCAAATCCACTCAGCACAATTAAAATRGATTTTAAGGGCTTTGATGTACATCACTGTAAGCAAAGGAAGCAACAGTTAAATCCCCAATTAACACAAAGAAAATATGAGACAGGATTTTGTATCATTTCATTGCAAACAAACAGAAAGAGAACAAATCCCCATTCTGTAATGTAGTGTACACCCTACAACAAGCAAAACCAATTTAAAGCTATTGTAAATCTTAAATTATTCATTTCATTCTCAGTAGGCCTCTTCTAGCTTCTAACATTTGAGTACAGTACTTGGTTTATGGTGAAGAAGGCACAAGGGAGAGAAAGAAGTGGAAAGCCCAAAGGAATCTAAAAGTTGAAAACACAGAAAGAGCAAAACAACGCTGAAGGTCTTTTTATCCTTGGGATTTTCAAAGTGGTTTGGGAGGATTTACTGAGTGTATTGGACTCCCTTGCTTTTAGTTGATTGAAAAACTGTCTAAAGGATCAACCAGGTGCTGTATACTGTCTTAGACTTTGTGACCCAAAGACCGAGAGTATGTAGGTAACATGCATCTCTCTGTGACTACCCTGGTAGAAGGAGGACAGATTAACACTTGCAGAGCACAGTGTTAACATGATTAAGTAACTAGCGATAGGACAAGAGGAAATGGCCTCAAGTTGCGCCAGGGGAGGTTTAGATTGGACATTAGGAAAAAATTCTTCACTGAAAGGGTTGTCAAGCATTGGAAGAGGCTGCCCAGGGAAGTGGTGGAGTCACCATCCCTGGAGACATTCAAAAAACRTGTAGATGTGGCCCTTTGGGACATGGTYTAGTGGGCATGGTGGTGTTGGGTCAATGGTTGGACTTGATGATCTTAAAGGTCTTTTCCAACATTAATGATTCTATGATTCTATGATTAAAGCTTGCTCATATAAATCACTCTGTTTTGTTCTACAGAGAGATATGAACATGCTCTGTGAAATCATGCAGCTTCTGGAGCTGGGGCTGAACCTCGGCACCCAGTTGATCAGTCTGACTTGCAAACTTTAGCTTATTGCCTACAACCTTCTGTCCTGGCCATGAGACATAGGAATTGATCTAGCATCCRCCTCTAGACCCTCCTGCCTGAGTGCCTCACAGAACCTTCCTGGTACATGTCTGGAAGTATCTCTTACTTTGTGCTTCATGTGTGAGTACTTCTATTCGATGCTACCACRCAGAACATGTATTTTGAGTCTTAAGAGAGCTGTGAACTACAACCTTTCAATATCCTGGTTGTTAGCAGCCTATGKGATACCAGCAGCCTTCATAGTTCAGCTTAGTGACTCCCGTGATAGTCGTTCTGTGATAGTGCCATGTGTGAGCAATATTGACTGTGGAAAAGCATGTTATTTGCAAAAATTATTGCATGCAGTCCATAAAACCAGCTTTTCATTTGAAAGAAGTATACTTACTCTGGTGGCAAACATTGTGTAGGTCCACTGTATTATAAGGTATCTTGCCCACTGTCTCCTAATGCAGAGTAATCTCTGGGGGGTGTGAAGAATGGGTACCACAATCAATGTAGCTGAGAGAATGGAGTGGAGCTCATGAGACAATTTATTATCTAAAAAGGGAATAAAATAAAGCAATTTCTTTGTAACATGGGCTACAAGCCAAAAAAAAAAAAAAAGAAAATCTGCCATTTCCCCCTCTCAGGCATTTTTTTTCTAAATATAGACATTATATGTGAAGGAGGCAACTGCTAGCCCTTTAGTGAACTTTTTACTTTGTTTTCAGTCTGTGATATGGCTGTAGGGAATCTGTTATACAGAGGTACTAGGCTAGGCAGAAGGCTCAGAAGAATTGGATGAAAAATACTGGAAGCAGCAATACTAGAATCTGTCCTGCAACAGGATCAGTGTGAAGCCTCTCTGCATTTGAAAATCTGTGAGGAACACCCTTGCACTATGATAGTGCAGGATTTTAGTGCCTTGTCTTTCATAGGATAAAATCTGGTTGAGGCTGTGCTTACATGGAAAACATTGTCCTGGAAGAGTTTTCTGGTGAGTTTTTTTGTGTGTTTTGGTTTTTTTGGTGTTTGGGGTTTCTTTGGGGGGAGGGAGGTTGTTGTTGTGGTGTTTTTTGTTTTGTTTTGTTTTTGTTTTTTTTGTGTGTGGGTTTTTTTTGTTTGTGTTTTTTTTGTTTTGTTTTGTTTTTGTTTTTTGTTTTTTGTTTTTTTTTTTTGGGGGGGGGTGTTCTTTTTAAAGCTGGAATAGGTGTGCCTGCTTATTAACTCAACTGAAAGTGACTGAATCAGTCAGACAGTCTTGCGGGTCTTTTCCTTGCTTTAGCACAGACTCACCATGTTTCCTTGGCCTTCAGTACTGAGTCAGGGAGACCTCTGACCAGATGCAGTTATCTACATATGAACTGGTGACCTGGATCAAATCTCCACCATATTCAGTGGAGAGGAATAGACACTTTTAAGCAACAATTCTTTTCCTCCTAATACAGATGCCTAATATAGTTCAGATGAATTGTACCCAAAAATGACTGTGTCTCTCCAGTTGAAATGCAGGGAACCTGGCAAGAATGAGTGCCACAAGTGTGGATATTTTTAATGTCTGAAATTAGGTGAAATTAAATCCAGGCTATGTGCCAGCCTATTATGGAGTCCTCAGTGGCAAAATCCCACTCTAAAGGTGTTGGAAACTATCTACGCTCTCTGTTCTCTTTGTAGCACTTAGTTCCTGTCTTACTTACTCTGTCTCCAGCTTCCAGGCAAAAGAGCTAGGATAAATGTGAATGCTTCTGCTGGCTAGACAGCTCAAGAAAAGTGATGATGAACGTTTTGTAGAGTTTTTCCCTTTGTACAGGAATCAAACTAATTTTAAACTAAAGCCCTGATTGCAAAATAAAAGCATTGCCCCACGGAGTTAATCAGGAAGCAGTATTCTATTTTTAATTCACAGTCTACTTGAAATCACATTAAATGGCAAGGAAAGATTCAACTCTAGATAAAAGCACCTACATTTACACCTACCTATAGATGTGTCTTAGGTGACAAACCTGTCATTTCTGTCAGTGAATCCTGGAAAGTAATTCAGCTGGTCAGCCAATACACGTATCTGTAGAGTGGGCTAAATTTCTCCCAAGACTCTTCGTCATTACATTAACTAGAGGATAGGCTAGCATGTAAAGAGAGCTCAGAATGGAGGATACCTACACATAGATAATGTTAGTCTCTTAATCTACAACTGAATTTCCTAGTATTTGGAAACTCTCAGCTAAAAGAAGCTAACGTACCAGAGAAGGCAATATTTTAATGCACATTAGCAGTTCAAAATAAAGATGATAAAGGAGCTCAAGGATACACCGAATTCAAGAAGATGCATGTAATAAGTTGATGCTGCTTCTGGATATGTTACAAACAAATGTATTTTCAAGTAGGTAGTTTATTAAAGAAGAGTGAATTGTTTTGTTGCCCATAAAACTAGCATTGAGAGTAGAAGGGCTGGTGTCTGGGAAGTTTAATTATGATTTAAGTGGATTATGCTGAAATGTTTGTTGTTCAGTCAATTACTTAGTGAAGGTAGATGCAATTTCCTTCAGCTTTCTTACTCCCTGGTAGCATTTCTGATTGAATCAACTGCAAAATGAATTCCTCTGAATTGCTGACTAACTCCGCAATATAGATTGTGTACTAGCACTCTGGGATTCCTCAGCAGTGAATTTTCAAGATGAACTATGTGGAACACAGCTTTAAACGCCATTATTCAGCATGTGTTTTAACTTTTGTCTTTACCATGCTACTGGGCATCTAATCAGTGAATAACTTAAGGGTTTTGGCAAAACCCTTGCATCATTTGGATTTGGATCATTCTGGTTTCAAACAAGCAACAAGTAAAAGACAAGAAATAAAGAAATTGTGTTCATAAACATATCCCAACAGATAAAGAGGGAAGAAAACACAGTTCCTTCCAGAATTCAAAGTGTTTGGAGAAGGAATATAATATTTTCTATTTTATATCATAACATTTTCATTTCAAATTTATGAATCACCAGGATTCACTATTATGCTGAGTTGTCTTTATTATAACTATGTTAAATCTTTAGCATGAGTTCTTGTTGCACCTTAAATACTCAGAAGTCCTAAGTGAAACTGTACAAATAGCTGGGTAAAATAATCTTCATTTAAGTTTAAGATCATCTCAATTACATTATGCTTGCCATATGAGCTCTGTTGATCTCCTAAACATTAAACAACCCAGCATGATCTGTTTGTATCATGAGTTAATCTTCAAACAATAGTTTTCCATATGTATATATACAGCATAAATATGACAGCCTCACTGTGATCTGCAGAATTTTATCCCATTTGTATACTCCCATGGATGTTACTCAGATTTACCCCAAATGAGCATCTAGCTGTAAAAGTTTGCTACTAAAACCAAACTTGCCCTGTATTGTATGCTGATGTAATAGGAAGATGTGTGAGAAGGGCAGGAAAACATTGTCTCCATTTGAAATTGCTGTTCTTTGCTATATTTTGTGTAATATAATTCTTATTGATGTGACCTATTAGGCTGTTGGCATCAAGCAAAAGCTGAACACTGGCATTTTGAAAAGTAGAGTTATTGACAAAGAGTCAGTGAGAAATTTAGAGGTTAAAGCCTTATCATCAGAAAAACTTCTTATCCATTTCCACAACATATGTATTTTTAAAATTTTTTTCTGCTGTTTTGTCAGGTTTTATTCTCACATTGTAGCCAAAAAAGACACCATGCCAAACTTTATTTTCACCAAAGTGCTAGTTAAGCAGGTATCAAAATAATTTATGATATTTTGCTATTTATAAAATGTCTCCAAAAGATTGTGAAATCTCAGATGGATTTATTATCTAATATCCTTTTCACATCTCCTCAAAGAAGGCATCAGAGTGCTATAGATCCCCTGTGGCTCCTTATTAGCCACAGAATTGAATTCCACATGTTGTCTTCAAAGCCCTCCATGAGGGAAGTAATAATTATTTTCAGAACTAACTCTTTACCTGTTGCCAATTGTGGCAGGTGAAGTAGGCATGTATACTTTCTTTCTCATGCCCCATTTTGAAAGTGTGGGTACCATTTTCATTGCTGAGTCCACCGTGTTTCTTATGGTGTGAGACAATCCTCATGAAAAATTTCAGACAAGAATTAAAGAGATGATCAAAGCAAGTCATGATCATCCTTCAAAGAGCAAGCTTACCTCAAAAGAGGTCGTGCTGTTTAATTTCATATTTGCAAGGGGCCCACCATAAAATCCATCATTCTTGGGTTATGCCTGAGGCAGATGAAGGTCACAGCCTTTAGTTTGTTGGCAGTTCAGTCAAACTGAGTCTCAGTGTGGACTAGAGCTATCTAATATTCAGATGGATAAATTAATATTCCCCTTTATCTATGACTCTAGGAAAGAAAATAAATCATGGCCTAAATGAGATTTAGAAAGTATAAGCCATTTTTAGGAAAAATGGTAAGGTTAATGTAAAAACAGCGGTAAGGATAAGACAGAGGTTAAAGGTAAAAAAAATGTTGGGGATCATGGACAGCTCAGACAAGAATGAACAAATTCAGTCCACAGCASCAGTCAGACCCTCGCAATGACAATTTCACATCTAATAGTCATCAGACTTGCCATAGGATATGTTAGTTGCCACAGTGCTGAGAGGGTGGCCTGCACTGCCATACACTGGAGCCCTCTAGTGACAGTTGAACATGGGAAAGATTCAAAAACACCAACATGATGTATTGTCTTCTGTAGGTCTCACTGCTGCTTGTGCCTTCATCACGTTATCTATGTACAGCTCTGGATCCTTCCTCTGCTGTGCTCTTCCTCCCTGATTAGCGTCCTCTGCTATTCCCACTCTGCAAGGCAGATGTCTCATTGCATGGAGTAGTGAAACTTTGGGTTGCCCAGACCTGGACTAATGATTTCTGGAAGAAGGAGGACCTCACAGGCAGTGACCGCAACCAGTCTTGCCAACAGATACTGAAACACAGTCTCCTCCATAATGTGTCAAGATTATCATAGTTGCACAGGGACCAGCTTCTCTCTCAATTCATCTTTTTAATTGCAGATAGCTGAGAGCTGGGACTCTYTGAAAGGTCAGTGCTTCTAAGATACAAGGTGGAAGTCTCTTTTCAGTATGCGATGGTCCAAGGTGAGACAATCTCTGTGATAGCTGGCCTATGTGACTGCAGTATGCAACTTGGTGCATGTAATGARGAGTTACAGCTTTCTCACTCTGAGGAGAACCCTCTCTCATTCCACATTAAAAGCAGAAGATGTGCTCATGGCGCAGAGCTTGGTCTCACTGCACAGGCCTAGGAATCCACATGTGAACACTGGGTGTGAAGTGTCACATTCACTGTACATTTACAGAACCAGYTTCAGAGACAGTGGCTGAGCAAGGTCCCTTCAAACACAAGTCTCTGCCCTGTCCACTGAAGCCCTAAATGGTGCTGGTCACAGACTTCTCTTTCCTGCTGGGACTGTGGGTCTCCTTTYCAAACATGGGCTCTGGAAGCAACTTAATTTAATGCCTCCCAGTTCTCTTTTTCTGTGTGAATGGCTTCTTAGAAGCAGTTCTTCAACTTTGTGTGGTTTTGCCATATGTATGCCCTGCACAGGAGTAAGAGCTGCAAGGTCAAACCCTCCTTGGACAAGTCTCTTCTCAGCTATTCTTGGATTAACTTCCAGTTCCAAACAAACTGTTTTTACTCCTGTCCCTCTGATACCTTGGACACTTGCTTTATAAAACTTGATTATTGCTTTTTCAGCTTTTTTCCGTTTAATGGGGAAGGTTGGTACCCTGCCCATGATGGCATAGACAGTCTCTCTCTTTTTTTACCTAAGGACATTTTAAGAACTTAAATGATTTCAAAGCAGACTTAGGTGAAGTGGGGGAATGAGGAAAAGAAAAAAAAAMCAACCCCACGAACAAATACATGACTGATAAGGGAATTTTGAACTGCACATCTCCAATCATTCACTCTAGCACCGGAGACTTTGCGGCACGTATGGTCCTCTGTCAGGGGATTCCACAACAGCAGGCAGTTATTAACAAATAGCTTGCCATCCGGTAGTATAAATGATGCAAAACTCAGCAACATTATCACTGCATACCACCATGATCTAATTGTTTTCAAAGATAAAAGCAATAWTTTTTATTTTTATTTTTTACTTCTGATTTTTAACAACAGTTTAAAGAGAAATCAGAASGATTTTTTACCRTAGTAGACAGTGTAGATTTTCTTTCCTTCTGAATCTCAGATTTAGATAGGACTCATGCCTTTTGGGGATTTCATAAATCTGTGTCTTGGCTTCTCTCACACACTCATACCCTGGCCACTCTACTAGAAATGGAAAAGACATTCCTTATTGATCACTTTGGCCATACCCTTATAAGCCAGGACAGTGTTGTTTTGGTCATTAATCTTTTCTTTTGTCCCATCTGGTTTAATTTCAAAGGTGCTCAATGACAGCCTGTATTTCTCTAGGGATTTTCACTTATGGACTATTGGTGCTTTGCAGATTCTGGGTTATGAAGACCTATTGCAGTCCTGTGAGGTAAGTATTATCACCATTTGGAAAGGATAAGGGATGAGGAAATGAGGCCTAATTTGTGACCTGACAAAGATCACGGTGGATATCTATAGAATAATTTAGAATAGAAAAAATGTCTCCCAGGCTATAAGTTCTTTGTCTTTACCACAGGATGGATCGTTGACAGATGCATATAACTCCCTAATGAGCTAAGGATCATTCTAGCTTTTGAAACAGGGAAAGTGTCCCAGTGAATCAAACTAGTCCTCCATCTCACTCAGTAGCTTGTCTCTAAAAATTACCTTTGAGGAGCTAATTCAGAAGCAGACACTCTGCAGTAGGACTTTTACTTATCCCCTCACTAGAAAAAAAATCTACTTAATTCCCCAAAGTTTTGTGATGAATAAAGATCTGAAGCATGAATATTGCTTTCCAGAATTCTTGTTGGCTTTTAACACTTACTGTTAAAAAGCTGGATTTTCATGCTACCAGCTCATATCCAAGCAAAGCAGCTCAGTAACTATCATTAGTGGCAACTATGGACAGATGCTTAGATGTCTTGAAGACCTAACTATAACTTTGGATTCCTAAATTTTACAATGAATCCTTGATGTATGCACTTATTCATAGCTTTCACCACCCAGAAGACTCCAGTAAGGGCATAATGCWATCTCAAATCCTCTGTACTATTCCAGGCTTCCCACTGGAAGCTGAATCAAATTAAAAGGAAATCTGCACAGCCAYGGTCTGTCTACTTTTTAACTAAAAYGCCACCGGAGGCTCCAGAAAAGCTCCAGTCTCAGACACAGCACAACTTTATAACTTCCAGATAAAGTTCCCCTGTGCAAGAAGCATTTTTCTCAGGGCAAGGCTAAAACTGTGCAGGGAGCTCTTATAGGACACAAAGATTTTTTTCTGCTCCCAATGCCGGGTGCATTTGTTCACTCATCAGTCTTTAATGTGAAGCAAGAGAAATGTCCATGTGAAAACAGTAACAAACTCCTGCCAGCAATAACCTCTCCCCTGCACACATTTCTCAGACTGGGTAGTAGCRGTGAGAATAAACTCTTCTTAGTCACGCTGTTTAATGCAGTGCTGCTAGGTACTTAGCTATTCTAATACTGTAGAGAGCAGAAGGTTGTTTCTACCTTCTGTTCATGCTAATGCTTTTCCATACCACCCAGCTCAGGAAGGACCATTCCAACAGTTGGATCTAATCAATAGCTATGCATACATTTTGTCTCAATTATGAAAGATCACATTACAACCTCCTGAGGACTCTGGTTATTAATATATTAAAAGATATATGATTTTTGAGCTTGACAGAAACAAATGCATTTTTGCCCCATCAATAATATATCACGTGCAAATTAGTGTCTGAATTAATGTTGTGCGGCTGCAGTGAAAAAAATAGCATTGGCTTTATTACATAATAAAATGCCCTTAATTGTTGGACTAGAGCAGCTTTATAACATACTATTACTTTTGGCAACAACCTCTGCCTTTTCATCGATCAGAAAATGTTATCAGTCAGAGCCAGATTGAAAGTAAAACTGAAGAATAACATTACAGAGCTGATGCATTTGAGTGAAATAAATTGATGCTGGCCTGGCTTTGAATTCAAAATGAAATATAATTAATAAGAACATTTACAGAATAACACATTTCCAGCTTTTGAAGCCAAACGTTTGCATTCAAAGCAGTAAAGCATTACACACTATTTGACTGCATTTCTCAAACCATGAATGATGTGTTGTGAAGCCTCTTTTTGTTTACTTGTTTGTTTGCTTTCTTGTGGCCTAATTAAGGAGCATCTCAAGGTACAGTGTGGCGTTACTCTAATGTCACTAAGCACTGAGCAAATGTGGCAGGCCTGAAGACTGTGACAGCAAGAGGCTATTAAAACATTTTCTTGTTCCCATCTGTTTACATGCAACTTATGGATTCAAGATCCACCTTACAAGTCATGTCTTTTTTTCTTTTTTTTTTTTTTTCTCCTAGGCAGAATTTTAAGAGCAAGGAGAACATAGCTGGGGAACACTAACTGGGGGCTGTGATTTAGTTCCAAGTACAGACCTCCAGCCTCAGCCATGACTCTGGAAAACAGACATATTTAAGGAAGAACTTAATCAGGTGMCTCGAACTACACATGTCCTTAACTGGTTTCTTAAATGAGTGCATTGGGCTGTAATCCCTCTGGRCTGGAGCTTCCATCTTAGCAAGTCYGTAGCTCTGCCAGAACAGAAATGGTAATATTTAATTTAGGGAATTAATATCAAAAGYCTATACAACGACACCAAGTTTCATGGCATGAATATAGCTGACTTGGGAGACCATCATGAAAACCACTGTCTAGGTTACTTTCTACAGCTCTATACAGAATAATGTTTATATTCCTGATAATCAGATTTRCTCTGTCTCACTTGCTCCATCTTTCTCCCTTTCTTCCTTTYYCTGTGAGCAACACTGCTTAKGTAACTTTCCAGTGGTTCAAAGGTTTGYGGGTATGGGCAAGAATGCAAATATTTAAAATCTAGAGGCAAACCTGTAACACAAAGCTCCATTATTAATCTCAACTTGATCAAAGTTTGTGGGTGTTTTATCCCAAGGATGTAAGATCAAGCATGGGTGTGCCATGGGAGTGGGAATTCTAAGTTAAGTTGCTGAGTTAAAAGTGAGAACCAACTGTGGAGAATTGCAGAAGGATTGTAAGAGACTAAAAGACTTGGCGATTAAGTGGCATATGAAGTGCAGGACAGATAAATGTAAAATGACATACATGGAGAAAAACAATCCAAACTTCACATATAAAATKATGGGCTCTGAGCTAACTGCTATTACTCAGAAATGAGGTCTTGGGGTTATAATATAGTTTTATTGAACTCAGTGCCCAGCTGTGGTAAAA
The DNA here is from genome assembly GCA_030449065.1 of Oceanodroma leucorhoa. Taxonomy (NCBI): domain Eukaryota; kingdom Metazoa; phylum Chordata; class Aves; order Procellariiformes; genus Oceanodroma; species Oceanodroma leucorhoa. The sequence continues at coordinate 2,804,484 of JASVER010000079.1, forward strand.
AAAAAGTAAACTGAATATTAAGAATTGTTAGGGAAGAGAATAAAATAGAAAATATCRTTATATCACTATGTAAAGTGCTGGTGTGCCTGCATCTTTAAGTCTGTGTGCAGTTCTGGTCCCTGTTTCAAGGGCATAATGCTACTAGAAAAGGCCAAGTTAACAGTAGCAAAGGTAATCAATGGTGGGATGCAGATTTCACATGAAGACAGGCTAAATAAGGTGCAGCTTTTCAGTGAAAAATAGTGACAACTGAGAGAGGGTTATAACAAGAGTGTATAAAGTTCTGTGGAATGCACAAAGGGCTTGTGGGAAATAATTTTCCACTCTCTCTACCCATACAGAAACTAGGGTCTTCAAGTCAAGGTAGCTGGTAGCTGGTTCACAGCAAATAAAACAAGAAAATATTTCGTTACACAGCAAAGAATTAACCTCTGAAATTCCCTGCCACAAGAGGCTGCAGGTGTTGAAACTGTGCATAGAGAAGATGACCAGATGAATTCCTGGAGTAACGACACATTGAGGGCTAATGAACTCAGACAACGGGTCTGCCTTAGGTCCCTAAGCTGAAAATTTTGGAGCGGCAGAGGACTATTCTGGCATTGTACTGCTGTACAGTCTGTGTCTGTATGCTCCTCCCCAGGCATCTGCTGCTGGCCACCTCTGATGACAGAGCACTGAGCTAGCTGACCCAGCATGGCGTCCTTTCTGTCTATGCTTATTGTGTGTCATAAGCCGTCCACACTCAGTCACCGCTATCTCAGGTTGCAGTGATGGCTGCAGAGCTTAAAACTTCCCCATCTCCCTGCTAAGGCTGGTGCTGTTTTCACCTCAGAGCACAGCAMCCAGCCTCAAACAGAGTTTGAATGGAGCCCATATATTATTTATCTAAATCTGGATTTAGTCTGGCCATTAGAGAGATAGAGTTTGGACAATAAATTGAGATTAAAACCAGAAAGACGCCAAGGTTCAACAGAGCTCAGTGCTTACGTTATCTCTCTCCATAAGCTGTCTAGTCCTGCTTATCCGCACAGAAAATGTGAATGCATCTTTCCAAAACAATGAAGAGATGAAATTAACATCAGCAAAGCTCACTATTTTCTCTCTGGCTGAAGATTGTAGATTGGAGAAAAATGTCTGTTATGTAAAATGCAGCTGACAATTACTCCTTTTTCTGTATTTTTTCAGTACTTTCCATTCATGCCTGGTAGTCTTTCTGCCCCCCMTCCCACTTCCTACAAGTGCCTTATCTGTGTATTCTTGAAGTTATCACTACAAAATTGAATTCTTCTTTACAATGGAAGTGGTAGGAACCCAGCCTGCACCAAGGGAGAAAAAAAAACACTTTTCAATTTGTTCAGAACTGCTGTGCAAATAAAAACAACAAGAAGAAAATGACTGATTAAAATGAAACTCCCAGAGGCAGAGTTTTGCATTGAGTTTAAATTTCTGTTTCTCCTGAATCATACTGTCCGAAAGTTTCTCTCTGTTTATCAGCTAAAGTTCTTCTCTTCCTCCAGAATTTATTTGAATTCACACTTGCCACCTTAAAGATGACCGAAGGCTAAATTGTTGTTATTTTATTCAGTCTAACAGTGCAGTAAGAAGTAATGAGATGTCTTCCCACTTACTTGGTAGGCTCACCTGGAACTTGGGACAGTCTCTTTCAAGAGTAAGGAGAGTAAGGAGATGCTTTTGTTGTTGCTCTTGCTGTGTTTGTATAAAATACAGTCTCCAATATGAATGCTGCAGAGAGTTATATACCAAAGTTTAAACCCAGAATTCCTGGTTTAAGGGATGACTTCATCTTCAATGAGTAAATAAACTCTTTACAGTCAAGTTAAACATCAAGTATATTTGTAGGCCTTGCTMTCATCATTAGAACATGTCCAGCTACTTGTAATGACAGGGGAAATACCCAGTCAATGAGTCTGTCCAGACTGGTACTCTGTCCCCAGCAATGGCAATGTGAGATGCTGTTGAGGGATAGCATGTGAGCCTGGCCACCTTCTGCAGTCCTTTTCTCTCATAGTCCCTGCAACAACTGTAATCACTGSATAGGGCACTTAGGAAATCCCTTCCTATCTCCTACTTCTGTTTATGGACCTGCTGGCCATGAATTTGTCTAAATTATTTTTGAACCTGCTGATACTACCTGCCTTCCCCACCTCCGGCAACGACAGATTCCAGAAGTATGTAAAGAACACCATTTTATTTGTTTTAAAATCACCTCCTACCAGTTTCAGTGAATGTCCTGTGGTTCAAGTATAAAATGATTCCTAAGGGACATCAGCATTCCTTAAACATCTTCACGTGCTTAAAAAAAAATAGTCAACAGGTTTTTGGGTGAAGTGTTAAAGTTAGAATAGAAACATGTAATCCTGGAATGGTTTGGGTTGGAAGGGACCTTTAAAGGTCATCTAGTCCAAACCCCCTGCAATGACCAGGGACATCTTCAACGAGATCAGGTTGCTCAGAGCCCCATCCAACCTGACTTTGAATGTTTCCAGGGATGGGGCATCCACCACCTCTCTGGGCAACCTGTGCCAGTGTTTCACCACCCTCAYKGTAAAAAATTTCTTCCTTATATCTAGGTTGAATCTCCTGTCTTTTAGTTTAAAACCATTCCCCCTTGTCCTGTCGCAACAGGCCCTGCTAACAAGTCTGTCCCCAGCTTTCTTATAAGCCCCCTTTAAGTACTGAAAGGCCGCAAGAAGGTCTCCCCGGGGCCTTCTCTTCTCCAGGCTGAACAACCCCAACTCTCTCAGCCTTTCTTCACAGGAGAGGCRTTCCATCCCYCTGATCATTTTCATGGCCTCCTCTGGACCCGCTCCAACAGGTCCATGTCTTTCCTGTGCTGAGGACCCCAGAGCTGGATGCAGCACTGCAGGGGGGGTCTCACCAGAGCAGAGCAGAGGGGCAGAATCACCTCCCTTGACCTGCTGGCCACACTGCTTTGGATGCAGCCCAGGATACGGTTGGCCTTCTGGGCTGCGAGCGCACAGTGCCAGCTCATGACCAACTTTTCCTCCACCAGTACTCCCAAGTCCTTCTCGGCRGGGCTGCTCTCAATCCCTTCATCCCCCAGCCTGTATTGATACCGGGGGTTGCACTGACCCAGGTGCAGGACCTTGCACTTGGCCTTGTTGAACCTCATGAGGTACACACAGGCCCAGTTCTCAAGCTTGTAGAAATTGTGCATCTCAAGTACCACATCTACATGTTGCAGGAGATGCTGAGACATACATTCCAAATGAATCTCCAGTAATCTAGTTTCCAGTTGAATACATTTGGAGGAAGCAGCAGTCAGCATCTTGAGTAGAGATAACAATCCATCTTGCAGAACTGTGAAATATTTAGAGTGTTCTAGCTGCATGAAAACCCTGTGGAGTGTAACCAGGAGTAGCAAGCTGCCCATCATGATTTCTTTCATATCTATGTGTCTGTTTTCAAAAACACAGTTGTTCATTTCTTAAGGTTTTCACTTTAATAAAATAAATTTTGCTTTCCCTTTAACGAGTGGTCTAATTTTCAGAGTAATTTTGATAGATGGAAGAAATTATAGGTGTCCCATTCTTCTGAGAATAGACACATCAAAGGGAACAGACTCGTCCATCCTCACTGTGCCTAGAGTCCCAACACAGCACCAGTGGCTTCATGTCAAATTTGTGGATATTTCTCCAGTAAATTGCAGAAGCTTATCTGAGGATTGATGTTGTAGCYGTCTATTTAGGAAAAGTGTCTTCCAGTAGCAAGTCTTAACCAGATTATTGTTGACATTCAGCAGAACAAGAGGGATAATTTCTTAAACCTCTGAGACAAGTCAGCATTGTAAGCACAGTGTTTCTAACATTTAAGGATCTTGGAAAGGACAGCATGAGAAATGGGCTGAGTTTTCACCTTGTCTGTCTGGGTCATAGGTAAATAAATCATGCTCTGATGTGAGCTGCAACAGTCTCCCATACAGAGTTTGATGGGACCATTGGCAGAACTAAAAAGAGTAGCACTGCCTTTCCTGGGATGCCTCACTATGCACTGCTCCCCAATATTGAGATGAGGGCTTTGTTTAGCACCTTGAATACAAGCCTTCTATAATGAAGTACCACACATAGAGAAAATCCAACCTATTATACCTACTTAGTCTTTGCAAGGGAAGATGGCAAAGCTAAATAAAAATTTTTATGCTATCAGAATTTTATCATTATTATTGCTGTTATTACTACCTGCAGCAAGCAAGGGCAGTTGTAAAAGCAGAGACCAACGTCATCAGGGTATTTCCTTTAATTTTGGCTGTCTGTTCTCTTTCTAGTTTTGTATGCTCCAAGTTTCTACTACTATGCCTCCTCAAAGGTTTATTCTCAACCATTTTATCCACTGCACTCCCTAGTCCTTCCATTTAGTCTATCCCTTATATTTGTGTCTGTTGTACTTATCTGAAACCAAGAAACCCCTTCCTGCAACTGGCATGTTATTTGCTGGGCTTCACATTACTCTTTCTGATTAGATATCTTATTCCGTATTCACCACCTGACTGTTGAGATCATTTAGGATGGTGACTATGCACTGTCTTGTCTTTGCCCAGTACCTGACATGGTTGGATCCTGATCTTGACTGATCAGGCAACAGCTTGATAATAACAAGAAGGAATGCTATAATTCAATCGTAACCTGTTGATACATGGAAATACATTAGCATACAACAAAACCAAAGGATGGTGTCTTTCTGTGAGCATGATGACAAGCCTTTATGTCTAAGCTAAGTTTTATATTTATTTTGTGCAGAGTGTCGATTGTRTTACATATCTAAAACCACACATATGGACATCCATTTCTCGGCCTTTAATTACAGGATTGTTGATTTGATTTCTGACATTATGAACCTGTTTCTGTAYGATCATTTAACATGTCCATCAGTGCTAGCAAAGAATGAAAGCAGTGAAGATATGCTCTGTTTATATGAAATATTTTCCTCAGTTACTTTAATTTGCAAAAATTGTCAAAGCGTTCAAAGCTCACTGAAATACTCCTTACAGTTTTCTAAAATATTATCATAAGAAAGAAAAACATTCACTCAACCCTGCCCCAAAATACAAGAAGTTTCTCCATATGCTTCTAATGATGCTCATCAATTTCTTCACATTTCCCTTGCGCTCTCTCTTTATTCTCCAGATTTGTATTCAAATTGAGAATTGAGAATAAACTTAAATCACATATATATATCCACCTGCATTTTCAAAATAAAAATGCACAAACAAAAAATAAATAATTTAAGACATTCAAAGGTATCTATTTTGGCATACAACTAAACGATCTGCTAGACAAAAATGCCAAGTTTCTGACAACCCTCAGAGAGGCCAACTGGCTTCTCAAACATTTTAACAAAGATAAAAAAACCATTAAGACAGCTCATCTTAGGCATCTGCTTCTTCCAGTTCTGGCCATAGCTTTTCTTGTTCACTGGGGATCTTCACAGACTGTGAGTGAGGAACTGATCCCAGCAGARGGAAGGAGGTCTGGTAACGTAGGTCATACCAAGCCACAATACTGAGAATGTCATTGAAGATATCCACCAAGTTACAAACTGAATGAAGTGGATAAACCTGAATTACTGACAGCAACGGARACTGTTATGTGTAACAGAAGTGTAATATCAAATTTAAACCACTGTGCAAATCCAATGAGGAGCTATGTTCTGGGCAACCCCAGTGCCACAAGCCACTGAATATCTTCTGCTCCACTGTCTTGCTGTGGCCAGGRAGCCCCGGACTGCCAACTCTGCCTTTGCGGGAGGTGAGGACGGAAGAGCCAGTGAGTCATTGGTCTGTCTTAAATGTAACACGTTGGCTTCCTGGCCTGGAAAGTCCTGATTCTGCTGTTTTCAATAGCAAATCTGGATTCTGCTGGGGGCTTRAGGAAATATAGTACCAAGGAGTTGGCTTCAGGGGGATGAGGCAAGAAGCACTCTTTTGTCATGTTGAACCAGGTGAAAAGACCCCTCATCAGGCCTTCCAGGCTAACATCTCAGCAGCATTCTTTTGTCCCCACAGGTGCAAGAAGCAGCCGATGAAGAAAGTTCTGCATATTCCTGCAGGAGAGTTTGTATCTCCCCCACCATCCATGGCATTTATTTAAATATCAAGAGTTTAGAAATAATTTCTATAAATACTGAGTGTATAAAACCCATTTGTCTCTATGAAGGAAATCTCTAGTAGTGAAGTTTAAAYAGTTCCTGTGAACTTAAATCACTTAAATCCATATCACTTAAAAAGTGGGATTTAGGGCTTAAGGACTTAGGAGCATGGTGAAATGTGGGTTGTTCTCCTATTGCTGAGTAAACTTGCCCCAAAGCTGGGATTAGGTAAATAGCTGGTTTAGCTTTTCCAGTCAGCTAAGCTTGGCCACAGTACCATGCTGATGTACCGTATATAGTGCTTTGGTTTCCACGCTGCTGCCTCTGCAAGGCTCTGCACCTTGGTACTCTCAGCTTGATGTATAAATTTATGTTATCTTATTATATCATAGAATCATAGAATCATAGAATCATAGAAACATAGAAACATAGAAACATAGAATGGTTTGCGTTCGAAGGGACCTTTAAAGATCATCTAGTCCAAACCCCCTGCAATGACCAGGGACATCTTCAACTAAATCAGGTTGCTCAGACCCCCGTCCAACCTGACTTTGAATGTTTCCAGGGATGGAACATCTACCACTTCTCTGAGCAACCTGTGCTGGTGTTTCACCACCCTCACTGTAAAAAAAATTTCTTCCTTATATGTAGGCTGAATCTACCCTTCTTTAGTTTAAAACCATTCCCCCTTGTCCTGTCGCAACAGGCCCTGCTAAAATGTCTGTCCTCATCTTTCTTATAAGTCCCCTTTAAGTACTGAAAGGCCGCAAGAAGGTCTCCCCAGAGCCTTCTCTTCTCCAGGCTGAACAACCCCAACTCTCTCAGCCTTTCTTCATAGGAGAGGCATTCCATCCCCCTGATCATTTTCATGGCCTCCTCTGGACCCACTCCAACAGGTCCATGTCYTTCYTRTGCTGAGGACCCCAGAGCTGGACACAGTACTGCAGGGGGGGGTCTCATCAGAGCAGAGCAGAGGGGCAGAATCACCTCCCTCGACCTGCTGGCCACGCTTCTCTTGATGCAGCCCWGGWTAYGGTTGGCYTTCTGGGCTGTGAGCACACGTTGTCGGCTCATGTCCAGCTTTTCCTCCACCAGTACTCCCAAGTCCTTCTCGKCAGGGCTGCTCTCAATCCCTTCATCCCCCAGCCTGTATTGATATTAGGGGTTGCMCCGACCCAKGTGCAGGACCTTGCATTTGGCCTTGTTGAACCCCATGAGGTTCACATGGGCCGACRTCTCGAGCTTGTCCAGGTCCCTCTGGATGACATCCCGTCCCTCAGGCATGTCGACTACACCACTCAGCTTGGTGTCGTCTGCAAACTTTCTGAGGGTGCRCTCGATCCCACTATGTCATTGATGAAGATATTAAACAGTTCTGGTCCCAGTACGGGTGSCTGWGGGACACCACTCATCACTGATCTCCATCTGGACATTGAGCTGTTGACCAGTACCCTCTGGATGTGTCCATCCAGCCAATTCCTCATCCACTGAACAGTCCACCCATCAAATCCATATCTCTCCAATTTAGGGATAAGGATGTTGTGGGGGACCATGTCAAAGACCTTACAGAAGTCCAGATAGATGACATCTGTAACTCTTCCCTTGTCCACTGATGTAGTCACTCCATCATAGAAGGCCACTAGGTTGGTCAGGCAGGACTTGCCCTTGGTGAAGCCATGCTGGCTTCCCTGTCCTCYGTGTGCCTTATCACAGCTTCCAGGAGGATCTGTTCCATGATCTTCCCAGGCACAGAGGTGAGGCTGACAGCAGTTCCCGGGGTCTTCCTTTRTACCCTTTTTTAAAATGCGTGCAATGTTTCCATTTTTCCAGTCACCAGGGAATTCACCTGACTGCCATGACTTTTCAAATTTCATGGAGAGTGGCTTGGCAACTACATCAGCCAATTCCCTCAGGACTCTGGGATGCATCTCRTCAGGTCCTATAGACTTATGTATATTCAGTCTCCTCAGGTGTTCTCGAACCTGATCTTCTCTTACAGTGGGAGGGACTTTGCTCCTCCAGTCCCTACCTTGCAGTCCATCCACTCGAGAGATGTGGGAGGAGAGGGTGCCAGTGAAGACTGAGGCAAAAATTTGTTGAGTACCTCAGCCTTCTCCTCGTCCATTGTTACCAGTTTGCCAGTCTTGTTCATCAGGGGAGGTACACTTTCTTTGACCTTCCTTTTCTGGCTGACATGCCTGTAGAAGCCCTTCTTATTATTCTTTGCATCCCTGGCCAAGTTCAGCTCCATCCGCACCTTGGCCTTCCTGACCCCATCCCTACACAACTGGCCAGCGTTCCTATACGCTTCCCAGGATACCTGTCCCTGCTTCCACTGCCTGTGCATTTCCTTCTTGCCCTTTAGTTTGACCAGCAGGTCTCRACTCAGCCATGCCGATCTCTTGCCTTCCTTGTCTGATTTCTTACATCTGGGGATAAAAAGCTCTTGTGCTCTATGGAAAGCATCCTTAAAGATCCGCTAGCTCTGTTCTGCTCCCTTGTCCCTGAGGGTAGTTTTCCAGGGGTTCCTATTGACTAATTTCTTGAGCAGCTGGAAGTTTGCTATCCTAAAATTCAGGGTCCTAACTTTACTCTTTGCCCGACCTATGTCCCTCAGGACTTCCAGCTCCACCAGARCGTGATCACTGCAGCCCAGGCTGCCTCCAATCTTGACATCACCAATTAGCTCACTTCCGTTGGTCGCCATCAAGGTCCAGTATCACAACCCCTCTGGTAGGGCTCTCTATTACCTGTCTTAAGAAGTTATCCTTAATGCATTCCAGGAGTCTCCTGGATTGCCTACAGCTCAATGTGTTACTTTTCCAGCAGATGTCGGGGTGGTTGAAGTCCCCCAGCAGGATGAGAGTCTGCAAGTGCAATGCCTCCTGTAGCTGGAGTAAGAAGGCTTCGTCAATAGGCTCCCCTTGATCAGGCGGCCTGTGGTGGGCACAAATCACAAGGTTCCCTTTGTTGCCTTGATCTCTAATTCTTACCCATAAGCTTTCAACCTGCTTGTGGCTATTCTTCAGAGACAGCTCTTCACACTCCACCCATTTTCTGATGTAGAGGGCAACTCCTCTGCCCCTCCTTCCTCACCTGTCCCTTCTGAACAGCCTGTAGTCATCGATAGCTGCATTCCAGTCATGGGATTCGTCCCACCGAGTTTCAGTAATGGCAACTAGGTCATAACTATCTAGTAGCATGGTGGCTTCCAGCTCCTCCTGTTTGTTGCTCATGCTGCATGCATTAGTATAGAGGCACTTCAGATGGGCTGTCGGCCATGTCACCTTCTTAGAGGAACACCCCTTAATCTCTTTGAGGTATTTCACTGGTGTTTTCCTGTTGGATTACCTCAGGAGCCCCTGGCTCATCTTCATAAGACTTCAAGTGTGTTGCACTGTAGCCAGAACATCTCAGAGCAACAGGCTGAGGGCCCTCGCTAGCACCTCGTCCCTCTAACCTTGGCGTGTCATCCCACAGCTTTTCACAGGCAAGCCTGATATTATTCCCCTCCCCTTTCAAGTTTAGTTTAAAGCTCTGTCAACGAGCCCCACTAGCTCATGAGCAAAGACCCTCTTCCCCCTTTGAGAAAGGTGAATCCCACCTGACGCCAGCAGGTCTGGTGCTGTGTAGGCAATCCCATTATTACAAAACCTAAAATTGTGGTGGTGACACCAGCCATGGAGCCATGTATTAACAGACTGGGTGCGTCTGTTTCTTCCAATGTCACTGCACGCAACTAGAAGAAGAGAGGAAAAATAACCTGTGCTCCAAATTCCCTTACCAACTGTCCCAAGGCCCTGAAGTCCTTTTGATTGCCCTTGGACTATGTGTTGCGGCTTCATCGCCATCCACATGGAAGAGCAGTAATGCGTAATAGTCCAAGGGCCGTACCAGGCTATGAAGTTTCCTAGTGATGTCCTTAACCCGGGCCCCAGGGAGGCAGCAGACTTCCCTAAGAGGAGGGTCTGTCTGGCATATTGGACCCTCTATTCCTTTCAGAAGGGAGTCGCCTACAACTATAACCCATCTTTTCTTCCTCGTGGAGATGGTCACGATACGGGAGTTAGGCCTTTCTGACCCTGGCGACACCTCTGGTTTAGATGGAACATCATCCATATCATCCATTGACTGGCCTTCCACATCCAGACCCTCATATCTGTTGTACAGAGGCACCTGGGAAGGCAAGGTGGGCAAGGAGGGGGCTCACCTGCCACCTCAAACATGGACTTGCCTCCATTCACTCCTTTCCTTTAAGCTACTGCCTTCAGCCTAGCAGCGGGAGGATACAGGATCCCCTTGTTCTTGGTTTTTTGTGGTGGCTGTTCCTGATCCTGTCTCAGGGAGGGCAGAACACGGTTCCACCAGTCTATCTTTTTCTCAGACTCCTTGGTGCTCCTCAACTTTCCTACTTTCTCTCGTAGCTCTGCCACCAGGCTGAGCAGATCATCCACTTGGTCACACCTCACACAGCTCTTCTCGCTACTGCCATCCGTTAACAGTGAAAGGCTCTGGCACTCCTTGCGGCCTGAGACCAGGATGACTGCATTTTTTCATGGGAGCTCTCTCTGGATTGCCACATCCATTCTGGTGAGTGCAGAGGACATGGCTTTCTGCTGGGTAGATACCATAGCTAAGCTCCTTCTGAGAGGGTGATGACCACCAACTGAACTTACGTCTTGAGCTGGTAGGGTGATGACACCCTTCCTGTGTGCCCTTCCATGCCAACTGCCATGCCATGCCCTAGCTGCTGCCCCACGCTCTGTTGGCAGTGCTCCCCAGGCTGCTTTTTGTAAGTGTTGGGGTGGCTGCAGTTGCTCTGGCAATGCCCAGGCCTTGTCTCCTGCGAGAGCTGCCGGCTCCTGGTGGGTGTCTCCACTCCCCTGGTGTTGCCCTGCCTCAGGAAAAGCCCCTGTGCGCCGAGATCTGCCACTCCGCTGTGGATCGGGCCGTCTCCGGAGAAGCTCCCCTTGGCGACTGACTGCTAGTTTCTGTTACACCACCATCTTTGTGATTCTTGCTAGACAAAACCCCTTTCTGGATGTGTTTTGTCAAGTTTGTTTAGACTGAATAACAAGAGAAATGTTTGTACAGCAAACTCTTCCTTCAAATACTCAGACAGTTTCTTTATACGTGTGCATACACATTCGCCATGCTTTCAGTTGGTTTTCTGGTGTACCTCAGAACAATTCTTTTCTGATGTTTGCTATTGTTTGTCTGAGATCATCTTTGTTTATGCGGTTGGGCAAAACTTACTTAAATAAAAAGGCTTTTCCTGAAAAGCTTTGAAGGCTGGGTGGCTCTGGATGGTGGGGAAAGGCTATGCTCTCTCATGGTGTTAATTTGAAATAATTGTTAGTTTTGTTCTCTGCTCTTACGGGTCATTTTAAGTGGGGGATATGAAATGATTCAAGTAATATCCTCTGTGCCGGACAAGCAGCCCCATCTCAGAGCATGTTATTACTGACAACCGTTAATGCAGGAGCTGGAATCAGCAGAGGGAGGGAAGACTGACCCAGCAAACAGCGCTGGGATCTCTTGGGCTGAGGCAGTGCAGGCTAGTCGATGCTACAGCTGTCTCTGCTGTGTTTGTTCTGTGCATGACAGAAGGATTTCAGTTCGCCAGGCTTTTGGTAAAAAGCACTTCACAAAGCTCTGCACTACATACCGCAGTGAGAATTAATATCTTTTATTTTACCAGCAGATGTGGTCTGAAACTGTGCAAGTTCCAAATAAATAGGCAGTGCAGAACACAACACATCAGTCAGGATTAAAGTCAAGTTATGTCTAAGCTCCAGAGTGCAGGAGTCTGGTTTTGCTAATGAAAAATGCAGTACTCATTTTCTTGAAAGACTTACATGGCTGACAACCAGATGGCACTTCTGATTTTTCTTCTCTGGGACAGGCTGGAGATTTTTTTCCTCCACCTTGGCTACTGATGTAGGAAAAAATTCTTGGCTACATCTGCATCTCCAGATGATTGCTTCTTGCTGAGGAAGCAGGGAGGGTCATCAAGGTTTTCGCAAATGTGTGTGGAGGCATGTTAGAGTGACATAAAAGAACATGCAAAGAATGGTGCAGATGACAGGGCTGGTGTAGAAACATAACTGGGTTTTTTCTCCCCTCTGATGGGAAATGCCACAACTCTTGATTGTTTAGGTCCTTCTTCCACAATAAAGCCATGTATGCTCACTTTGGGGAAAGAATTTTATTTTTACACATGAGAATGACACAGTAATACAAAAAAAAATCCATGGATGATGAGGCAAGTGTGCTGCAAGGAGGAATAGGGATCTCCTACTCCAAAATTTATGTGGCCAGTATTCACTGTGGCCAATATTTCACTATTTTAAAAGAAAAATCTTTCTTTTCCTGTTCAGGCTAGAAAAGATTAAGGCACTGAGCTGAAACATAACATAGTAACATCTATAAGTTGTATACAGGAAAGATTTTATTAATAAGGGATGAACATGTGTATTATTCCAACTTACAACTTTATACCACTTTATACCCAGCCTTCCAGTTTAGCCATGAATTTTCCTTTAGGTCTGCATCGAGAGCCTCCTGAAGTCAATAGAAAGCCTGCTGTTGAATTCTGATGGGCTTTGGATTCAGCTTTAAAAGAATATACACTCTTGCTTGACTGTGTGGTTTATATTTTGATGAATTGCTTGTCATATTCCCTCAGATAATTCATGGCTTCACTGGAGAGATAAACCCAAATCTTGTTCAGTCGCCCCATCTTTTATAGGTATTGCAATTTACAATATATCAATCATCTGCCTGTCTTTAAGAAATTTACAGTAACATTGTAAAATTGTATAAGACTAACATTTCAGAGATCAGAACTGGAGAGATTTTGTTAGCACTTAAAGTGTCCTACATATATCCAATGACACATTTAATTTGCAATGAATTCCACTGAATGTTCATAATTTCCAGAATTCTCCCATTAGTTATTACAGTGGATCCATTACTATATGATGGACAAGAAGTAAGCAGAAAGTGGACCCATATTCTGGATTCCATCCCCAGGCACACCACAGGGTCTCGAAGGATCAAGATTAGCTTCATTAGCAGATACCAGCAGCACATTACACTCAATGGAAACCTTACTCTCAAGCTACGTAAAAGGGCATTGTTTCAATTTCTTAATCATTAACTTCAAAGTGTATTTTGGTTGCAAAAATCAGTTGCCTTCCAGCCTCTGTTGCTTAACAGCATCAAACTGAAGTACTTGGTATTTCACTATTTACATCCCTCATAGAATTTTCCATTACCATTGGTGTAATCCCTTGTACAAACCATTTGTGGGCAGACAGTGTAGGGCTAGCTCTACACTGGAGAAAGCACTTGCCTTGGGCAACAAACTACTGAAGGCAGCCAGACTGCCTGCTGCCTGCTTTGCGCTGTGTCAAAGGCTAGTGACAGAGGCTGAGAGAGAGGTCAGGGTGCGTTGGGTGGCTACAGAGCATATGGGTGCATGGTCATCCCCTACAGCAGCAATAGCTGTCCTGAAAAGCTCACCCCTCAGCAGCAGCAATAGCAAGCCTGATTCTTCTCAAGAGAAGTCTTCTTTTGCCCTGCCTAGCCCCTCATTCTTGAGGAAGAAATAACTTAAGTTGCTGAGATGCCTTGCAATGGCTGTAAGTCAATTTATGCTCAGAAGACCAGTAACAGTAACATCTAAGGATGAGACCTTGTGTCTATAGTATTTTCTTGCACCACACACCTGCTTTCTACTGGAACAGGATTAGAACTTCATTTCTGTTTTAGCCACATTTTATTATTACGGTAGCCTGCAGGTCTTCGTAATCTTGATCTTTATTTTCTGGCTCCATTCACATGAGGCTAGTCAGGTTTTATGAAAGGTTAATAATATACCCGTTAGAAGACAGCACCTGCTTTCCACTAATTGGAGTGTTTTTTTTGCTACAGGTCATGTTTTTGTTGGAAATATTTGAACAATTTAAAAGAATTAGTCATCCAAATTCCAGCAGGGAGAGGAATGAGGTCCTGAGAGAAGGCAGCAAGGACACTTAAATTAGCTCACATGAGTATTCTTATTGGAAATGGTATATGTTATGTCTTAGGAGGTTTTGTGATGCATCTTCTGCACCAAGGTCTTCCAGCCTTTAACTTCTTGTGCAGTGGTCATCAGAAAGCCAGAAAGGCTCTGGCCATTTGTCTCACAGGGAAGACTAGCAGACACAGGGCACGATTCATCTTTCCAAATTTTAGATGTCTGCAGTGGCTCAGAGGAATTAAAGAGGAACTTCTGGGCATGATTCATCCTAAAATAGATATCTGAAGTATATTAGATGATTCACACTCTCTCGGTTTTTGTGAAATGGAGCCTAGGGTGATGAGCGCAGATGTACAGGATAATACCTAAAATCAAGCAGGATGTGTCTAATTCATAATTACGTCAGCGATGGTTGTGGACGTTAAATTAGCGGTGAGTGGTGGTTATGTGCTTGTTGTATTGTTTGGGAATAAAAATTGCTGATCACAGCAAAAAGAAAAGTCTTTCAAACCTTCTTTGCATTAAATGACTGGCAAGCGTGCAATTAAATGGGCCATAAATGGCAAAGCTTTCTCTGGGTGTAAATTATATCATCTCTGGTGTGTAACCCTCTCAAATTTGAGATTGAAGGAAAGTTTTGTTTAAGGACCTCCAAGGCCCTTCACCATAAAGTGGGATGTGAATACTTTTGATTTCAATAAATATGATTAAATAAACACTGCAGAGAGATCTGTAATGATCTCTGACTCATTTCTGCCTGGAATTAAGAAATAATTTTAGTTGATTTTATCTTTTTCCTTTGAGCAGAGGGAATGGAACAACAGTTGTACCCAGGATGCCAGCATTTGTCCCTCTAATTTAAGGCTGGTTCCTAATCTTAAAAAAGAAAAAGTGTGTGTGTGTGAGCTTTAATGAAAATGGCTCTCACCCATAAACACAGCATTATGAATTCCTCAGACACTAGTAGCAAAAATAATCTCTGCGAATAATCACCTTAATAATGATTTTCATTAATCTTTGTTCAGAGCTATTCTCTTTGATTGAGATGAAGAGGAACAGTAGGTAGTGCAAATTCAGAGCAATGCCAGGTACATTCAGAAGATACTCTAAGGCTTTGCATTATAAAAGCCCCTTCTGATCTGCCATGTGTACAGAGAAATTGGCATGGTCCCTCTTAATAAAAGAATAACACAAAGAACTTCTGTCAGAATAAAAGCTGTGTTCTCATTAGATATTGCAGCATGGCTTCGCTTACTATAAATTTTTTCCCTTGTAATTTTCTTTCTGAGTTTCGTGCTCCTGCAAGGTATAGGAAGAAAATATACATGAACTGCATGACAGTTTTACCAGGATTTGAACTTCTGGCAGCTTGAATGTAAACCAGGATACTTTCCACTGCTTCAGAAAGACAGTGAGACTAATGCTGCTGAAGAGGGAAGCCCAAGAGCTTCAATCCTGAAAGGCAGGACCAGGGAGCTGGAGGCTAAGGGGGCTTATTCCTTTGCCTTTATGTCCGCTGGCTTCTCTACCCTGATTTTGAATAAAGGAAACTCTTATTATGGATGCTGTGCTGAAGATGCCTGTCAATCAGGAGAGGAGACCAAAACCTCAGCTTTCAATCCAATTCACTCACCTATCAGTAAAATTAAAGACTATCGTTGTTAAGGACAGTCCCTGGGATGCGCGATTAAACACTAAACAGTGCTTCTGGTTTCTGCACAGATGGCTGGTACTTGGCAATATTGGCCATACTGTAGTAGTAGAGACCCAAAATGTACTAACCCGAACCCATATAAACTAAAGTTCAGTCATGTTCATATATTAATTACTTTCCATAATCTTAATTTTCTTAGACAGGCTGGGGCTAGCCAACAAGACACAGTGGGAAAAGCCTGTTAATACCAATGACATGAGTCTGCATGCTATTTTTGTTGTCCTGTTTTTTTATCCTTAAGACTTCAAGTCTTGGATTCATTCAGAAACTGCATATAACCCCTTTCCTCCCTTTTGTAGTTCAGGAGACAGAATTCATGTAATTCTTTTTAACCTTAGGTTGCAAAGACAAGATCCAAACTGCATTTCCTATTGTGCTACATGCTCTTCAGGGACTGTAATCTTGCCACTGTGAGCCCAAAGAGCCACCATGGTAATGCCTTCAGGGCCCAGGCATCAGGTGTTTATTCTTGCACAGTACTGTAAAACCAGAGCATCTTAGGAATTACTCTGCTATGGCACAGCTATAAATTTTTATGTTTATACCAGTAAAATAAATGCTGACAGAAAACATTCCTGGGCACTGGAACTTGAGTGTCCCTACTGTTAAAACACTAGGGTAGTCCTCAGCACATTTTTGGCCTGCATTTACTAATGGTTAGAATCATAAACTCATAGAATCATTTAGATTGGAAAAGACCCTTAAGATCATTGAGTCCAACTGTAAACCTAGCACTGCCAAGTCCACCACTAAACCATGTCCCTAAGTGCCACATCTACACATCTTTTGAATAACTCCAGTGATGGTGGCTCAACCACTTCCCTGGGCAGCCTGTTCCAGTGCTTGACAATCCTTTCGGTGAAGAAATTTTTCCTAATATCCAATCTAAACCTCCCCTGGTGCAACTTCAGGCCATTTCCTCTCGTCCTATCACTTGTTACTTGGGAGAAGAGACCAACACCCGCCTCTCTACAGCCTCCTTTCAGGTAGTTGTACAGAGAGACACGGTCTCCCCTCAGCCTCCTTTTCTCCAGGCTAAACAACCCCAGCTCCCTCAGACACTCCTCATAAGACCTGTTTCCAAACCCTTCACCAGCCTCGTCGCCCTTCTTTGGACATGCTCCAGCACCTCAATGTCCTTCTTGTAGTGAGGGGCTCAAAACTGAACACAGTATTCAAGGTGCAGCCTCACCAGTTCCAAGTACAGGGGGACAATCACTTCCCTACTCCTGCTGGCCACACTATTTCTGTCACAGGCCAGGATGCTGTTGGTCGTCTTGGCCACCTGGGCACACTGCTGGCTCATGTTCAGCCGACTGTCCACCAGCACCCCCAGGCCCTTTTCTGCCGGGCAGCTTTCCAGTCACTCTTCCCCAAGCCTGTAGCGTTGCCTGGGGTTGTTGTGACCCAAGTCAGGACCTGGCATTTGGTCTTGTTGAACCTCATGCAGTTGGCCTCGGCCCATCGATCCAGCCTGTCCAGATCCCTCTGCAGAGCCTTCCTACCCTCAGGCAGATCAACACTCCCACCCAGCTTGGTGTCATCTGCAAACTTACTGAGGGAGCACTCAACCCCCTCATCCAGATCACTGACAAAGATATTAAACAAGACCGGCCCCAAAACTGAGCCCTGGGGAACACCACTTGTGACCGGCCACCAACTGGATTTAACTCCATTCACCACCACTCTCTAGGCCCAGCCTTTCAGCCAGTTTTTTACCCAGCAAAGAGTATGCCCATCCAAGACATGAGCCGCCAGTTTCTCCAAGAGAATGCTGTGGGAAATGGTGTCAAAGGCTTTACTAAAGTCTAGGTAGACAATATCCACAGCCTTTCCCTTATCCACTAAGTGGGTCATCTTGTCCTAGAAGGAGATCAGGTTGATCAAGCAGGACCTGACTTTCCTAAACCCATGCTGACTGGGCCTGATCACCTGGTTGTCCTAAACGTGCCCTGGGATGTCACTCAGGATGATCTGCTCCATAACCTTCCCCGGCACTGAGGTCAGACTGACAGGCCTGTAGTTCCCCAGATCCTCCTTCCGGCCCTTCTTGTAGATGGATGTCACATTTGCTAACTTCCAGTCAACTGGGACCTCCCCGGTTAGGCAGGACAGCTGATGAATGATGGAGAGTGGCTTGGTGAGCGCTTCCACCAGCTCCCTCAGTACCCTTTGGTGGATCCCATCCCGCCCCAGAGACCTGTGTGTGTCTAAGTGGTGTAGCACGTGGCTAACCACTTCCCCTTGTATTATGGGGGCTTCCTTCTGCTCCCCGTCCCTGTCTTCCAGCTCAGGGGGCTGGGTACCCAGAGAACAACTGGTCTTGCTGTTAAAGGCTGAGGCAAAGAAGGCATTAAGTACCTCAGCCTTTTCCTCATCCTTTGTCATTATGTTTCCGCCGCATCCAATAACGGATGGAGATTCTCCTTAGCCCTTCTTTTATTGAGAATCTATTTATAGAAACATTTTTTACTGTCTTTTATGGCAGTAGCCACATTAAGTTCTAGCTGGGCTTTGGCCCTTTCTGCTTTTCTCCCTGCATAACCTCACGACATCCTTGTAGCCCTCCTGAGTGGCCTGCCTCTTCTTCCAAAGGTCATAAGCTGTCCTTTTTTTCCCTGGGTTCCCGTCAAAGCTCTCTGTTCAGCCAGGCCGGCCTTCTTCCCTGCTGGCTCGTCTTTCAGCACATGGGGACAGCCTGCTCCTGAGTCTTTAAGATTTCCTTCTTGAAGATTGTCCAGCCTTCCTGGACCCCTTTGTCCTTCAGGACTGCCTCCCAAGGCACTCTGTCGCATGCAGATGTCCAGTTTTGTAGGGTAAGAAGATGGGCATGAACCATTCTGTGCCAGTGGGTTTCAGCACCAGGCACATTTGATTTATTAGTATAGATATAGCTCTTTCCATTCATAATTTTTTTCCCAATTCAGTATTCTCCGAGTTATTATTTTTAATTATCTGTATTTTGCTTAAAAAAAAACCTTGTTTTCATCAGAACAGGTAATTACTTGGTAGATTTATTCATTTCTAAAGATGATAATTTAATTTATTAAGATTCATGCTTACATTTTTAGTACCTCCACCTACCTAGTAATTACTATGAAATTATTTTTCATCTATTCTTAAGCCATGTTTGTTCTTCTTGTACATTTAACTTGCTATTATTATTTTCTGTGCTGTTTAGATGAGTATGTGTGTGTTTGCATTAAGAAATGAAGTACTGTATAAAAATCTTATAAAACAGCCTGGAAAAGCCGATAACACCTTGAAGGCAGTGTCAGCAATACACTTGTTCTTCTTGATAGATGTTTGTCTAGAGTTTTTTTGAGACCTTCAGTGATGGGGGTTTCACAGACTCCCCAGACAAGTCTTTCCTGTGCTCCATGAACCTCACCTTTGCAAAGCTTTTTGAAGCTCAGGCTTGGATCTCTCTGGTAGTTTAAAGCTGCTGCTTTCTGTCTTCTCATTACAGCCCTAATACTTACTGTCTTTCCTCATAGGTTATTCCAGACCTCTGGTCCTTCCCATTGCATTTCTTGATCTTTCTCCATTTGATATGTTTTTATTTCTTTTGATTGATTGACTTCTGTTGTTGTTTTATGTTGCCCACTGTAGTGTCAGTCATGTCTGCTTAAAAATGTGTCAAACTTTTGTCATCCACCTTCATGAAACTGTCCACAAAGATAAAACGTGACATAGCTCTCCATAACATGAATTATGGAGATGGATATTTCTATAACACCATGCTGTCTTCTCTTACTGTATAACTGAGTTGAGATCAGGAAATCAATGGCAAAACTAATGTGCTTTTCAAGAGGCCAAGGACCTCCTCTGTAAACTCTGAGATACACAACAGTGGATGAGTGGAAGAATAAAGTGATTTGAATTGTCCTCTTGCACCAGCCCTGAAAGGCAGCTACAAGTGTTGCCACTGCCAAAATAATGCATATTCCATTGCGTGCATGCGTCTTTGAATCATGAATAGAAAGTAATAAGACAAATCAGCACAACGCAATACAGACAAAAACAAACTGCAAGTATAACTTTACCAGGGAATTTATAGACGGTGAAGGTGTTTGTGCACAAGTCTTCTGATTTTATTCTGCTTCTGTGAGTGTCCTGTCTTTATCACTGTTGAAAGAGTTAAACAGATCTTAAATAATATACCATTTCCAAGCTAATGTGTGGAAAATCAAGGAAACAAGGGAAAATCTTGTAACAGTATCTATAATATTATTTCTTCATTTATGTACATTTATTGTTTTGTATTCATAATGTATCTATCAGACTCCTGTAGAACAAGCCCACTGCTATGTAAATTCTTTGCCTTAACTTCCACAATTTTAAACATTAATTACAATGATATTCTGAATGTGTCAATCCAGTGAGGATAGGTCTGTGATTGTATTATACCAGTTAGTTATTTTGGTTTTGTAACTTTAAGATAAAAACATCAGTCATTTAATTACTTTGCTATACAATCAAACACATAAAGGCTTATCTGAAGCTCTCTCTAATTGGCTCCTGTTAATTTGTATAAAGGCACGTTTGATAACAGCTAACATAAAGGCAAGAGAGTAAAATTTGAAGCTGTGACTCAAACATTCCTGTACTAAATGACTGCTCAGATTAGGTGGTATGTGCATGCAAGTGGAACCAGCTATATAAGGAGTGGGACCAAAGATTTTATCCATTCAGAAAATGGCATAGTGAATAAACACATAACTCTGTGGACACTCTTCTGCCCTTGAATATTAACAATATTGTGATCTTCTGATGGGCAGAACCCCCTTATAAGTACAGACTGTGCATTTGTCTCATGGCAATAAGGGATTTAGGATCAGAAAGTGAACAAAAAGCTTAGCTGTGTGTTTGAAATGTGCCTATACTGAACAGCGGTAATACAGATCTTTCTTTGTTATATTAAAGCCCATCAAATTCTGCAGTTATTTTTTGTGGGCAGGATTTCTGAAACCGCATTGGTCACTTCTGGGGTTTATAATTATTTTTTCCTGCCAATTTTAAGCACTTTGCAAGCACTGGCTGAAAATCAGTCCCCTTTTAAGTTATAATCCAGCCCTTCTTCTGGTCCTCTTAAAAAATATTGCCCTTAATTGCTTTCTGTTAGGATAAGAACATTAAAGGTATGGTCAGTGACAGCTGCCCATTAGAGATGAACCAACAGAATGTGTGATCTCTGAGGCGTGGGGAAGACATAGTCTAGAGACGTTACTGTGTCCTGAAGGTTATGCAAACTGTTGCTTGCACTGGTTTCTCTGCAGTTAACAGAAAACATGAAAACATTACCGGGGTTTGAGGTGACTCACCTTGAAAAAAAAAAAGTATAACCTTTGTTGAAACATAAGAAAAGTTAATAAGGGAAGCATTGTTTCCTTGGTTAAATAAATGATAAGTATTTGTAAAGTGCAGCCTGAGCTGAGAGTCATATTCTCTCTTCAGTTGGAACCACATGCAGCAGCAATTTATTAATGTTCTAATGCTGTGCAACCTGCACACCAGCTTTCAAATAGGTTAAATGTAGCACGGCATGTATAACATTAAGTATGGCAATTAAAACATCTCCACATCCTATCCCTGATCAAAAATGACTGTTGCTATATATACACGCTGCTGTCATTAATGTTTCCGCCCTTGGACTTGTAGTTTGCTGTGTGTGATGCCCTGTCAATTAAATGCAATTACACTTATGTTCCCCCATTTGGTGAGCTCGCCAATTTATGGTGCAGTTGCTGGGGATGGGGAGGAAATTGGACCACATTGCTCCTGCTGATGAGACTCTGATAAGAAAAATACCATGTGAAACACATACATTTAGGCAACTTCATCACCCTTAGGGCAACAAGGGGTGAATAAGAAATTCCCAATGTTTTAGGAAAAGGGAATTGGAGATTTTCCCCCCCACTGACAGGACAAGGGGGAATGGTTTTAAACTAAAAGAAGGGAGATTCAGACTAGATATAAGGAAGAAATGTTTTTCAATGAGGGTGGTGAAACACTGGCACAGGTTGCCCAGAGAGGTGGTGGATGCCCCATCCCTGGAAACATTCAAGGTCAGGTTGGACGGGGCTCTGAGCAACCTGATCTGGTTGAAGATGTCCCTGTCCACGGCAGGGGGGTTGGACTAGATGACCTCTAAAGGTCCCTTCCAACCCAAACCATTCCGTGATTCTATGATTCTATGATTCCCAGAGGTCTTTCAAAATACTTCTATCAAGGATCTGCAAAAACCCTAGGGCATCCACAGAGCACGAATTGTGGAGACACACCAAGGATAGGATGCTGTTAGCCTCATGTTTGTCTGTCTTTGATACCCCCGTGTCAGGAGAGCAGTTATGCGTTTCAAATTGAAGAGATGTATTTTTTCAACATTTTTTAAATAAACAAAGTCTATTAAAATGGACCTCTTAACATTTACATCAATAAATGCTCTCTTAGTTGTACAGAAAAGGCTGAGTATGGTGGATCATGTTAAGGGAGAAGGAAGGGTGGCTGTGAGACACAGGTGAGGAAGTGATAACTCATGTGTGAAGAAGAGGAAGAGCAGGAGGAGGATGGATACTTCTGTGGAGGAGGTGGAGGACAAGGAAAGCAGATGCTTGCACGAGGATAAAGTGCTGCTGCTTGGTTGGAAGGTACTAAATGTGTCTGTATAGCTGTCTGTGTGTGTGATCCCCAGCAGCAGGAGTCCCAAGGTCCAAATCTAGCTGTAACAGGTGCCAAAACTGGATCACCTTGTCTCAATGGTTAGGCAAGATTGTGTCAGAGAACTCTGGACTTCCGAATCCTTTTAGGACACCAAATTATGTATGTTTCCTCAACCCAGCGATCTGGGATAAGATGCATCTCACTTTACTTTAGACTGTTGTGTTCAGCCTGCCATGGTGACACTCAATTCCCTTTACAGGCCTGAGAGAAGGATGCCCTCCAGCTCTCCAGGGTCTGAAGCACCACCAAAGAGGTCAGATGTGTTGTGTCTTATGAGTCCCTGTTTCCCTTCACTGAGCTGAAAGGGAACTAAAGACAACCCGTCTCCTTGCTTGGGTAGGTGAGGTAAATCTCCCCATTGAGATCAGCCCTGCTCTCCCAGCGGGGTATATCAGGAATAACTCTATTCGAAATCCAAGAGTGCAATTCTGAATATGGTCAGTCAGGGCTGTTTTCCTTCAGGAGCCTGTTTCCCCAGATGTGCAATGATAAACATGTCAACTTCCTTTACAAAGGTGTTTGGAAGGTATAAATACCTAGGGAGTTTTATCACATCCCTTTTGAAGCAGAATTCAAGGCTTATTTTCGTAACCTCCCAATTTTTTTTCTGCTTTTGACTGTTTTCAGGATTACAGTCCTGCTTCTGTTGATGTTTCCAGGCTTGCAACCTCAAGCCTGAAAATCACTGACTGCTTATCTTTTGTCCCTGCAACTAATAACTCAGCTTTTGCTGTCCCTAGTAACACATGCAGGGAAATGCCAAACAGGCTGTGCTATTGTAAGAAAAAAAGAAAAAAGAAAAAATCCAGTTAAACTTGGGCCCTGATGCTACAAACATCGAAATGTTTGTCTGTTACAAGTTAAGGCTACAAATAAGTGTTGGCAGGATGGATATCTTAGTCATAATATTTTTTTTTATGATGAGAATTTCTGTCAGCTGTAGTTTTTGTGTTATCAACATCTGTCACTGAGGGCTGGGCTATGATCCATAAGTGTTTCAAGTAAAAGGAAACAGATTTTCCTTCTAAAAATCAGAAAATGCCAAGCTGTTGTTTGGAGCAAAACCCTGCATTTAAAGCAATCTTCTAACGGTTCAAGAGAGGCATTTATTTTCTGTGTGTTTTTCTTAATTCCGAGTGTCACCCGAGGTCTATCTCTCTCTGATAGCTGTGATTTCCTCCATGTTAGTCACTAGGATGTCAATACTGAATAGTATGATCATATTCATTTTCTTTCCTAGAGTATAAGTGTTAGCATTGTCTAAGCATACCATAATTTTTTTAATATGCTATGAAGAGTTTATTTACTGCTTTGAATGACTGATGACTTAAGATATAGCAGTACAGACTTGCACCCCCCTTACTCCATGAGGAACTCCTTTGAGGAGCTGTTATGTTACGCATGGTGCTACTGTGTCAGTTACTTTCAAGAAAAAAGCAGGCAGTAGATCCACTGTCCTAAACAGTGAACATATTGTACCTGATAATCTCTGGAGTTGCCATTATTCTCCTCTGTTGGAAAAAATGTAGTGATTATTCAGCAGACCACTCTGTTTCTGAAGAATCTAGTAGAAACCATCTAGTTAATTGGAGTTAACAGCATCATCAGGAGAAGGCTGATCCTCTTGGAGGTTTCTGTTGGCACTTCTTATTTCTTTTTGTTTCAGATATTCTTTCTAACTTCCACAGGTCATGTATATACATTAATCACAATTCTGGCTCGAGTCTGGCAGAATTGCTCAGATGCTGTCTCCATCTGCCAAGGGTTTACACTCCACAAACTCCCAGAATGCATCTAAATCCTCATTTAGTGATATTGTCATGCTTTTAGGGGTAGGCTTACCTGGGGAACTGGCAAAGTGCATGGGGCCTAATTCCTCAGCTGAGCAGACTCTGAGAAAAATCAGAGAGTACTTGTTCATGAAGCCCACAGCTTCCATTTAAATAGGTATCTAAAGATTGGGAATTAAGGACAAGTTGTATTTCCTGAAAATCTAGAGCACTGATGCACTGAAACTCCCTGTCAAGAAATGCTTCTTTTATACAGAACATGATAGAATTTTTATTAAATTTCTAGTCATTCCTTCCCTGTGAAGTCTTCAATAGCACATGGAAATCACTGAATTATAATTTTTTGGGTCACTGAAAGGAAACCATAAGAAACTGTACATAATAACAGCATAAAGGCAAAAAAATAGGAAGAAATGACAGTCTTGAGGGTTTGTTTCAGCTGAGAAAAGATATGCTTCGGTTGTCTGTCTAGCTGGAAGT
This sequence comes from Oceanodroma leucorhoa, assembly GCA_030449065.1. Classification (NCBI taxonomy): domain Eukaryota; kingdom Metazoa; phylum Chordata; class Aves; order Procellariiformes; genus Oceanodroma; species Oceanodroma leucorhoa. The sequence continues at coordinate 2,829,343 of JASVER010000079.1, forward strand.
GAATGACTAGAGCACTTGTGCTCCATGTTACAAAGTGATGTGACATCAAGTATCTCTCATTTAAACGTAATATAACAACAGAGTTTATTAGTTCAGACTCAGAGCCATGTGATTTATGTTCAATCCAAGATGATTTATGTTCAATTTGTGCCTTTTTACTCCTGTACCTGGGTATCAAGTCTGTTGTGCGTGCATTAGATAGTCCGTACCTTGTACACTGAGATTTCTCACATTAGGAGGGAGTATGGTATTTACTGATCAATTAGCATACCAAATATGTAAATGTTATATGCATAACCCTAATTTGTTTGTTTTCATATCAGTTAGGAAATATAAACAATGGATCTGTACAGACAGAGCAGTGGAGCAGAAATCCTGTAAAAGTCGGTGGTATTTATGTATGTAGCTGTTATAAAGGACGGAAGAGTGTACTTGCAAGTCTATAAAAAGTGCAAGTTTCTTGGCAAATATACCCCTCTTCGGAGAATATAACGGCCAAGTAGGTCTTTTTGATAAAAACCAAGAGACGGAGTCCAACCAGTACTAAACCTGGACATAAGACAGACTTCTGGCCTGGAGCTACCTCTGAGAACACATAGAACTTGGGGCCCTAAACCACTCATCTCTCAAGCTTGACAGGGATTACGGTCGTCTGACTTCAGGAGTCTAAAAGTCAGGCATCTGCTCTGAACTAGCTGTCTCATTTCCCTTTATGATCAATGGGGAGAGATCAGCAAGGTGATGATTCATTCCTCTTATCTTGGTCTGGCATGAATCATTCCCTCCACTTCTCTGTGTAAATTATTTTCTCTATCTTATGAGTGTATTCTGTTCTTTCAATTGCAAAACATTTCCAGCTGTTTTTCTCCAAGCCAGGGAAAAAGCCAGGGATTGCTATCAATGAAGAAATCACAAATTTGTACAAAACCCCCACTCTACTGCAGGTACAGTTTTACATGCTTCATTGAGGAGGCAGATAGGGCTGTCCCTGCAGGATGGTGTGCCTGACACCAGATGGTGCCACGTAAAGGTGTAAATGAAGGTGACTCAAAATGGATGTTCAGTCGGGAGGAGATGCCAGGGCCTCACCCAGTTCCAGAGGAAGCTGCAAGATTAGTGTGTCTGACCTTGTAATTTGCAAACGAAGGGCAATTAGAGGAGGGAAAAGAAGAGGTTAAGCTTACAATCTGTGCCCTGCTTTTGGGTCTTCCTTCAGACTTTCCAGATAAGTCAGAAAGAGGTTTCTATACAAACAACATATGCTGTTGTCTTAGCCTTTTTCACAGAATTCCCTTCTCTTGGCTTTCTGTCTCCTCTCTGGTGTCTCTCTCTCACAGTGTAGTAATTTTACTCTCCAGTACATGCAAGAAATAAAAATCATACCTACAGTATTCACATCTTGCAAACTAAAGGACAAATTTTCCTTTTTAATTCCAGTGACTTTTTGGAAGGCTTTTTCTTTTTTTCATGTCAGCAATCAGAAAGTGTCCTGCCTTCTCTCTAATTAATGATCATTCTTTTCAGGCATTGCAGATGTCTTCGCATATGGCTCATTACCCTTAAGACAGAAACGATGTAAGAGTTAAAGGTTTATTTCACAGGGTGCTTTGGGCAACCATGAAGGATGAAGTCATTAAAAATACTTTTAACTAAAGTGAGGGCTGCTACACAGCCTCATATTTTGCTGCTTTTACAATATTATGTGGTGGTTATACCTTTTGAATCAAGGCTTATGAGCTTTTGTTTATGGTAAAATTTGCCTGGAACAGAAGAAAATTGAAACAATAGTAATAAAACATGCATATATCATCTAGGTTCCAAGGAATTTACCTTTTTGGTAAACTTTAAATCAGTAAAGTAAATTAATTAGAAATGTGTCTACATGTGTATTGATGACCTGACAGATCTTACATGAGTATTCAGAGTACTGGGTTAATGAAAGAACTACAGAAATCAAAACAGGGAATGAAGATTAAAGTTCAATTAAACCCTACTACTAGAGTTTACAAAGCTTACTGACACTAGTATCTTATTTTTTCCTTCCCTGTTTAGCTTGATGGCAAGTAGTTAGTTCCTACATCTTAAACGCGATTAACTGAATTTAATATGATAAATAATGAAACTCTCTAAAGTGGACACACAAACAACAGTTAACATATATACTTCGTTAATAGATGTACTTACTTGAATACCTAAGTTGGATATTGCTACCCCTGCTGCCAAAAGTGGTGCCACTACAGTGACCTTACACATGACATTTATTCTGAGGACTGCTGTGTGACAGTCTCATCATCTTGGTAAGTTAGTTCATTGTGTTTGCAGAGTTGCATCTGTTAATAAAATGGCTACTTTAAATTTTTACCTCTTACCTGTACCTCTGAGCTCTGCAGGCCTCATACAGATGGTCACTTAAGATAGCGTCTTGTATAGTCATCCTACCTTTGCAATTTTGGAGAGTCTTCCAATCAATGTCCAACAAAAATGTGACTATGCCTTCTGTCACAGTGTTTGTCTGTCAGTCCTTCTCCACTGGCAGAAGTATGAGAAGTGGTACGATACTTTTATTTTTGAAGATTTGTGTATTTTTCTATATGAAATATAGATAAGATTGAAGATGTGTTTCTTGTTCCTGGAGCAGATGGTTGCAATGTCTGTGACGGTCTTAGTTCTGGATGCTTCAATACAGGCCTCAGAAAGTGTCATCTTCCTCTTTGGAGAACTCAGCTGAGCTGGCAAAATACTATTGTGGACTTGGTGGTCACTGTGAAGCTCTTAGCTCCTCTGGGTCTCTATGGTCACTATCCTGGAGAGTATTTAAAAAATAAAATTTGAGACCTTAAATTTGATCTAAATTTTATGGAAAAGCAAGGATAGGTTTGATCTATTGATAGAGGTGGTGATCATCTATCCGATCATTTTCTGAATATGAATCCAGATTACGCTGGGTCTGATATGGAATTGACTCATTGTAATGACTGTATCCATGATGCAGATAAGATTATTATGGAAGAAAGGAAAGGAAGGTTTCTAACCTAAATGATGCTCTAACTACTTTGATCAGACTTTTATTAATGAGATGTTGAAGTGCTAACTGGAGTTCTAGAAATGATGAAAGTTTCAGTTATATCACATCAGTGTGGTACCACCAAGAGAAAATTAGGGCATTGATAATGATTGTCTCATCATACTGCAGGATCAGTCAGAATCTGCTAGGTAAACAAATATGATACAAATATATACATGCAGCCTTATAGCACCAATAATATCATTCAGGAATCTGGGAGTGCTACGAGCCTGTCAACAAATGTGATGATTTTCAGGCATATATTTTCAGAAATTCAGGCTGTGTTATGGCCATAGATGCTCACCTGTAATGAAACTTCTTGCTGGGATTTGGCTTCAGCCAAATGTGCATTCCCATTAGCTGAGCTCATCTAACTAGTGGCCTTTTTCAGGAATGGTCATACAGCCTGCAGCTGTGAAGTACAGGAGCTATGTTCCTATACATATAAACATGTTTATATACATAGCTCCTGTACTTCACAGCTTCATCTATATATGATTGTGATCTGACCTCAAATTTCCTCAGTGATTAATTTGGTGCTTCCATGTGCATGTTCAAAAGTATAAAACAAAAAAATGGACTTTTTGTAACTCCACTGGTGGAGGACTCAGTTCTTGCAGGAAAAGACCTGATCAGAAGTGACAGGAAGATTATGAATATTTTTAGGAATTTTAGCAGATTTCTGCCTATCACCTTTTTCAGGAAAGTCTGAAGTATCGAAGGTTCCAGAGGTGCAAAGGGAAATGCATTTATGTATAGAAATTATAAAATCTTCCATCTGTGGCTTCAGTTCCTGGTCCTAGTCTGCATCCAAATTGTATCAAGCTCGGAACTGAATGTAAATTGGCTATGGCTATGAATAAATATATCAAGGTTGGATGTCCTGAGTTTCCTGGATTCTATTATGTTTTAAGGTGTTTTTGTCTTCAAATGCTGCCTTAACTGTTTATTGAGAGTAGTATTAATTGTTCATAGCTTTTTTGTTAAGTGTGAAATACTGGGGTAAAGTTCATTTTACCAGTCCTTCTGTGTGTTCAAGGTTCCTGACTGTACCAAAGCCTGGGAATGGAGATGTGTTGTGGGCTAATGGACATAAGCAATGTCCATAAACAAAGTCGTGCTGTGTAGAAAGGCTTTCCAAATGCTCACGCTCTTTTGAGTGAAGGATCATAATTCACTGCAGGAGCTCCACCGTGTTCTGCAGAGGGTTGTAGGCACTCAGGATTGATGAAGCAGTTTAACACCCTAGATAGCTCCTTGGAGGCTCATTTGGCAGCTTCAGCAGAGGCTGGCAGGAAGGTTGTAGGCCAGTAACAGAGCCTTACCATTGCAGCTTTAAAGAATGTATTACATTTCATCTGATTTCTTGTACTGTGGCTAACGTTGTTGTTCCTTAAGCAAAGGACTTCAGAAAAATATTTGACGAGAAGAAGGGGCTTGTTTGAGAATCAGCATTATGCAAAGAAAATGATTTATTGTCCTGCAGTGAGAACAGTATTAACTTTTCACACATTGTTGGAACTCGTTTCCACTGAACCGGAATAATTTGTCTCCCAGAAACTGGAAGGTCTCTTGCTGGTGTTCAAGACAGTGAGTATTTTATGATGTCCTCATGTGTGGTATCTAAACTGAAGATGAGGCTGGCCAGCTGTGAAGGCTGGGCCACAAGCAATATATGACAGTTCTGTGCAAGCAGACATGTTTAGGTAATTTGAATTTCTGTAGCCTTACTGAAATATACGTTGAAACTTCTTAGGCTAACTATGGAGTATGTCATTACCATGATGAAAAAGACAACAGTGGGCTCTTTTATGTGTCATTAATCATAAGCAATCTGTAAATAGCGAAAGTATCAGTGTTAGTTTTAATATTTGGACTATCTGAAATTGAACAAAATGTTCTTACCTGGGACTCTTTTCCACTGTATATCTGAAGAGTTTTCTTACTGTGTAACAACCTAGCATGCTGCAGGTGGATGGAAGGAAATAATTCAGAACTCGCTTCTTCTGGTGAGGTGTTAGTGGTGAAAACTATACTCACTGCTCCATCGCTGCTGAGATGCTAAATTTTATAGCAGCTCTTTCTACATCTATGACCTATAGCTTTACTTTGCATGCATCTAGTTTACATGCAAGCTGTGGTCTTGTGCAGTGGACAGATGTAATCTAGTTTCTTATATCCATTTACTTCAAACTAAACTCTGTAAGGTGAGAAATGAATAGGGCAGCTGAAGATTTTTGACTAGAGGACCTAATGTCCAACCCAGATGTCATGAGAGAGCCAGTTACGGCTGGTTTTGTACATTTACTGAGTCTGAGGAGCAGGCAGAGCTGGAATAATGGGTTTCTGGAGTACCAGTGAGTGTACTACAGTCATGATGGTATGAAAGTAATTAAATCAATTATACTGGTTACAACAGGTAGTGCTAAGCTCTACAATGAGTATCAGTCAGTACAGACACCAGTGTCTCTGAAATATGCTCTCTTGGTTGTCATGGCATCCTCTTGTTTTGCAAGGGTAGTGGAGAGAAAAGACAACATATTTAACCCTGTCTGCGATCTCAAAAGGGGCTTTTTAGCCAGTAGCTGATATGAAAGTTGGAAGACCATTGCTGGAATTTAGGTCTTTCTTGCCTGAAAACAGCTAAGTCATTTTTCTGTCTTGTTCCTGGTAGCGATTCCTGCATGAAGGTGATTCACAGTTGTTACTCACTTCCATTCAGCTATAGCCATGCAAACCCTTTTCCCAGCGACAATGAAGGCAGCAGGAAGGATGTCATGTGGCTTGCAGAGCTTTTATTGTTGAATGTGAGGTTGAGAGAAAGGAATCAGGGTGGTTCTTAAAGGCTACATTACTTTCTAGGGAAGGCTACTAGAGAAAAAGGAGGAGACTGGGAAAATTATCATTGGGTACTTGTAAACTTAATGCATGTTTTCTTCCAGGGATGAACCACATTTTAGTTCCTGATAGATTAAGATTTATATTTGATACTGTGCCTCTATAAAGTGATTGCCAGAGTTTGTAATATGTCAAAAAATGCCCACAAACAAGGAACACCAGTGAAGTCAAGCGTACTGGAGTGAGAAGTACCTGAAGCTGATATCTGTCAGGGTTTTGTGAGAATGTTTATCAGACTTGCATCCTAATTAACACTTGCAGCTACACACTAAAAGGCAGCAATTTGGTTATAAGAGAATCAATGGGATTGTTCACTACCAAAGTAATGTCTCCAAGCAGCCATTTGTTGATGTAGAGAGTTGGACTATGAAGACCTGAAATACAAGGAATAATCAGAAAATATTACACTSTTCAGATAAGACTGCAGCAATGTCCAGAGCTAATATTGGTGAGTAATCCAGTTAAAAGTTTACTAAGACAGGCTAAAGTATCATGTAGAGGCTCTGTTGACAGCAAATCTATCCACTTYTCACAATAGGATAAGTCACATCACGTGGTGATTCAGCTCAAGGCACATGTATGAGTTGGGTGGCAGTCAGAAAGCAGTGCATCCTCTCTTAACCTTGGAGTCTGTGTTGTTTTCAGAAAGAGCTTTGGAGTCYGGGCAGCTGCAGAAGGATCACCCTGACCAGCTGCAAAACACTGTATAGTCAGTTAGAGAGTAATTTTTCACACTACAAATAAACTCTGAGGAATACGGTGCTATTTGATCTAATGTACTTTAGAACTCCTTTACATCCAGGCAACGAGGACCACGAGGAGCATAGTCAATGACTATCTGCCCCTGTTTCTGTAGATATGCCCATAATCTAATTCTACCTGGCACAAATTGTGAAGGGAAAGAGAAATGGAAATACCTTTTGTAGTTTAACCCCCGCCGGCAACTAGGCACGACACATCTGCTCGCTTACTCCCTCCCTGCTGGCATGGGGGAGAGAATTGGAAGGGTAAAAGTGAGAAAACTCATGGGTTGAGATAACAACCCAATAAATTCTATGTATTGAAATAAAATAAAATAAATAATAATAATAATAATAATGATAATAATAATAGAATATACAAAGCAAGTGATGCACAATGCAATTGCTCATCACCCGCTGACCGATGCCTAGCCATTCCCTGAGCAGCAGCCCCCCAGCCAGCTTTCCCCTAGTTTATATACTGAGGATGACATCCTATGGTATGGAATATCCCTTTGGCCAGTTGGGATCAGCTGTCCTGGCTGTGCCCCCTTCCAGCCTCTTGTGCATCTCCAGCCTTCTCAGTCGGTAGAGCATGAGAAGCCCTTGATTTAGGGTAAGCATTACTTAGCAACAACTAAAACATCAGCGTGTTATTAACATTATTCTCATACTAAATCCAAAACACAGCACTATACCAGCTACGAGGAAGAAAATTAACTCTATTCCAGCAGAAACCAGGACACCTTGTCAAGCCACCTTCAAAAATAAAGACTCAGTGGGGCTGTAAGAATAAACTGAGTGTGCTTCGTTTTGACAGTATTCTTGGACCACAGGTAAGGGTGGTCATCTTGTAGCAATGAATGAACTCAGGAGCAGTTAAGCTGAATGCAAAGTAAAGGTTGGATTATGAACAGAGTTTTGGGGGTTCAATTTTTTTTTCCTTCTGCTTTTTTGGGGGTTGAAGAACAGGATGTTATTATAAGGTGAGTTCTGAGTTTGGAAACAGCAATCAGCTCTTGGGAGACTATACACAAAAGTAAACTTAGAATAGGATTTCTTCTAATTGAGTGTTAATAACAGATGCACCATTCTAATGAGCAGGTGAAGACAGAGATACAATCCTCTGTAATAGATACGTTGTAGTTGTGATAATGAGAAGCTATTAGTATTTTTCTTGATAACAATTAGTCTGTTGATTGGTTTGTATTCCCCTTGCACCATCAGCACTTTTATATATCAATACGATGTTGATTTAACTTTTAGTGTTCCTACATATCCCTTTCAGCTGCTTAGCTGAAAAATAATTGTATTGACTTAGCAATGTTATGCTTAGCAAGCAAGCTACATTTATACATTTGATGTCTCCTCCCACTTTATTTCTCCACAGTAATAGGGCTTGAAGACTGCAGAACCAACTGTTCAAAAATCAAGAAGCACCCAGTCAAATTTAACTTTAGAGAGTTAATTCTGCTTGTCTGAACACATCATGATATAGCAAAGTATGACAGAGAGCATACAGAAGATCTGTGTCTATAGGAAAACAGAACAGACTTCCACATAGCTTGAAACCAGACATTGTCTCTTTTGTTTACCAGGGATCCTGCTGGGATCTTCCCACAGCACAGAGTGGCACCTAGTGGCTGCAAATACGGTAAAAATAAATGTTTTATTTCAGTTCATATCCTCTGAGCCATGAATTTTCTTTAAATGCATGACCACAGTCCTGTGCAGTCCTTAATTAATCAACTTTTGATCCCTATGTTACACAGCACCCAAAATGCAGAGGAGAAAACTGCCCTCTACCTTGTCAACAGCATGCTAGCTAATTTGCAACCAGGGCTCATTCACTAATTATTTTCCTTCAAGCTTCCTAAAAATACACCCTGTCCTGAAAAGAAACTACATATTTTCTCCCAAATATGAATATCTGAAAAACCTACAAAAACTAACTATAAAAATTGGAATAGCAATAACACTAGTAAACATCATTGTTGTTATTGAAAACAACCCAAAAGCAACACTGAAGAAAACTCAGGTGGTGGCTTTCCCTTCACGTGTATCTTTGTGGTTTTATTTTTGACAGACCTGTGCCATTTTAAATCAGCCCTGCATTTAGCCCTCTTGTCTCTTCCATACATGAAATAAAGCAAATCTTACAGTATTCAACTATCTTCACTGATATATCTGATATCATAATACAAACACACAAACATTTGGGAAAAACACATAAACTATCATTTGGGAGTGCAAATCACATTAAATTAATCTGAGGCTTAGAAATATATTTCTCCTCACCCAGGGGATTAGTTGCCCAAGTTTGAGTTACAATCAGTTTGTGATCTTTAGAATTACAAATGCTCAGCACCTTGAGTTTTATAGCATGGTATATCAGCACCTTCATCACTGAAGGGTTTGAATATGTCTTGAAGAAATAAAGAATAATAGTAATGCCCCATCTTAATCTGTCCATAGTTAAGAAAGTCTTTTGCCACACACTCCTGGCTCAATTCTGCATCAGAGAGCAGCACCATTTGCAGGGTGGTCAGTGCTAGAGTTGGCTGAGCTGGAGGCATTGTTTGTACTCACCTGGAGCACGCTTTTTTATTTTATTTCTTTCCTGCCTCTTGCTAAAGAAAAATTTATTTGTCATTCAATTGGATCTGATGAACGGTTTAACCCTTCCTGACGGCTCCGTTGCTCAATGTGAGCTCAAGCCAGGTAAGCAAAAGCAGCAGCAGCCAGTTCCAGTGCACACCTCCCACTTCAGAAGAGTAGCCTCGCAGGATGGACATTTTTTATAGCACTGACACCTGCTCTGTACAGGTGCCCAGGCAGTAACAGGCTGTGACATTTACAGCCTTTACACAATATTCATACTGCTTCACTGCCATTTCTGCAACCTGGATTATGAAAAGGACACCATCTGCTGTGACAACTGCTTCCCTAGAAAGGTTTCACACAGGTTGGGCCCAACCACCTTTTTTATTATTTTAAAAGACACTGCAACTCATGTTTGCATTTTGTATGGCTTTAAGGGCACAGAATGAAGCAGGGCAGATGAGAAGCGCGGTAGTATTTTGGGACACTCAGTTCAAGTGTGAGAATTCCCATTGGCTCACGATCTCAAGTGTGGGAATTCCTCTTGGCTCACGATCAATGGCACCTTCCTTTCCCAGGCACTGGTGTGAAGTCAGCAATGATGTTAGTCTGTGTTTCCTAAATTTGCAATGGGCTTGGACAATTGGAAGACCCCAATGTGGCTGCGGGTGGCTAACTCCTGATCATCTGCATATGGTTATCTAAGACAGACAGGATGGTTATTTATTTATTTATTTATTTATTAGCAGTAGAAGAATGCATACCATTCACGGAGGATTTTGCAATCTGAGGAAAACAGAAGTATAAAGTCAAATGAAATAACTATACTCATCATTTCTATTCCAAGTTCTTCTGCTAATTTTGCTATTTTCTTTGGAACAATTAAGCACATGTTTCAATTTACATTTAATTTTAAATCAAGGAGATGTAAGGGCTCTACACTATGAGGATGTTAAACAACAGGTGGATCTGCTTTGCAGTTTATACTATACTATAGAGACATAGGTTACATTATGCAGCCAAGAATTTGATATACGTAATTATTTTTTCTGCTTCATTGCTGCCTATAGCATGGACAAAATTTGCAGCAAAGCTTGAGTGTTGGGTTTGTTGGGTTATAAATTCATTTGAGTAGCAGAAACTTTTGCTTTTTGAAAAATATTTGGAAGTCTGGACCTGCTCAAGAGGTCCAGAGAATTAAACAGAGAAGATTCCAGATCCAGCATAGAAATAGTACGGAGGTACAATATACTGCAAGTAAAAGTCCACATCTATTCAAATTAAAGCATGCCTAGCCTTTTCTATTCACGCTGGCTCTTGTCTTCCATAAACTGTACATTACCTTTTGAAAGTGGATCCCCCAGACAAACTCCGCTGAGATGGGCACATCCCAGCTATGCAGCTTAGTACTGTTACTTCAATTTTTAAAAAGCTTAAATGTTTGAGGAATTAAAATATGTGTAAACAGACCTGTAGAATTTTTTTATTTTTTTTTTTAAGAAAAAGTCTCCGAGTCCTCTGGTATAGTTTCTGTTCTACTCTGCAAGTATGATTCTGATGTATAAGTACCTTGTTATGCCAAAACACTTAAATTAATTACTCTGTTCAGATTCAACTCTTCTTTTGCACAAAAGAACAGAACTCCTGGGAAATTTCCTTTAAAATTCTAGGGTTGATTATCTCTTTCTTAAACCAGTTTTATTTCATTGTTGTGGGGTACTCCTGATCTGCCTCTGTGTAGTCAGATTGTCCCTCAATAGTATTTAATTCCTTTTAGATACATGGACCTCTTTGGTGTCATTTCAGCTAGCCCTTGTGCATTGGCTGTAGTTTCAGGTGTGCTTTCCACAAATCTAGCATGTCTCCTGAGAGGCCAATTTAAAATGGACAAACACTTCATTCCATCAGGACATTTTGGCTTTATATTTTGTTATCCATCTAAAATGTTCTCTCTGAAAGGCCCATCTCACTTACAAGGTACTTTTGCAAAATGCAATTGCATTGATATGAGTCATTTGATGGAAGGAGGAGGGAGGTTTTGTGGGTAATTTATCCTGAAGCTGCTCGCTCCTATGTAGTTACTTTCATAACCCTTTCTCTGTTCTTCAGAAAGACCAAAAACTAGGAAATGGGTGAATCACTTCCTGTAAAAATCTCATTTGGTATGTTCAGTAATGGTTATGGGTTGCTACTAAGTGGTGCTTGAAATGCATTAGTCTGCCTGATGTTGTTAATCTTTCTCCGTACCTGTGGAAGCTTTGAGACTGACTTCCTGTGCCTGCTCCCACTTGTGCCTGGTGCCTCTCTGGAATGATGAGTGAATTTCTCCTCGTTCATCCTTACAGGAGTCAGAAGAGGATGGATATATTGTACCTCATTAAACAGACTAAGGAAAATGTCATGTGGCGGTGCTGAGCCAAAGCCTCAGTACAGAGAGAAACCACTGGGAAGGTGAAGTTGCAGGAAGATTAAATCAGCAGACAGATACTGTGAAGTTATGGGTTGGGCTGTCCAGTTATGAGCTGGTCACTGAAATGGATGAAAGTGGAAATGTAGCTGTTGCTTTTTGCTGCAGACAGTTGTAACATGTCAGCTCCAGGATAAACTCCAAGTATACCTGCAAGTTACGTTCCCCAAAATCATCTGGACTATGCACTGGGGACATGATTTACCAGCTATTTATTCATGGAGGTGCACATTTCTGTGAGCAGTTCTCTTTCAAGGCATGACCACACAGGTTCTGAGCCCTGGGTGCCAGCCGATAAGACTTTGACCCACCAGTGAAGAACAGACATTTCAGAAAGTCTCGGTATGGGCTTTTCTCTAGCTGCTGTCAAATTCTCAGTCTGTTTTGAAGAGCATACTGGGCACAGCTTTTCTCAGAGCAACCAGCTGCTTCTCTGGAGGGTATTCCAGGTGTCTGGAAAAGCAGTCGCTCTGCATGGAAAGATAGTAAGTGCAGTACAGGACAGTCAGRCCTGTCAGAACAGCCTGATGATACATTATATGTGCTGTGAGTCCACTCAGATTTTCTACTCCATGGGACCTGGAGATCTGCTCTTTCATTTGCAATTTTTCCTTCTGGACCTGTAGAAACACTGAAGGCTGTCGATAGCTCAAAACATCTTTGCTTCTTCTTGCCCTCAGGGCAATCTGTCTGGTAAGCAACTGGTGGGAAAGGGTTCCCTCTCTATGCTGGAGTTTGTCCACTCACACATCCCTTTTACATTAACGCAGGGATGGCTGTATTTTGGAGCCCTTTAACATGCCGAGGGCCATGTTCTGACACCGATACTTGGGTTAAATATTCTGTCACCACAGAGCTAAGTCTCAGTGGAGGTACTGAGGACAGTACCACCAGTGTCAGGATATCTGAGCGTGTCCCCTGCTGCTTAAGCAATGAATCACTTTGAAAAATCATTAGTATGTAAGAGCCCTCTTACTCCCTCTGGTGAGCAAGTATTCACACAGATCAATGAGATTATTGATGAGAAATTACTCACTGAAAGCAGCAAGGGGCTGTCAGTTGGGTGCTAAATGTTCAGAATTTAGTTTTGCAAGAAAAGTATCAGGAAGACATCTATGTTATAAAAACAGAACAAAATTTGTAATGAACAGCAAAACCACACACTAGACCTAATCACAGTAATTAGACAGCAGTAAGAAAGACAAATACTGATTCTGAATACTTATTTTAGTCTAAAGGCAAAGATGTCTCCTTACTATGTCTTGTTGAGATTTTTATGCCATGTCAGGAAAATGGTAACTCTTGTAAAATTTTATAAGCTTCCAGGATCATTAAAAGGAAGTGGCAGAAAATGAAACTCAAATATGATGAACAGACTTCGGACAACTTGACGAAAGTCTATCCACTCGTAAATTAAAATCAAATGCCACCAAATATAGAGGTTTTAAAAATAACCCTGTTCTGTAAAGCTTTAAAAGGTCTGTTCAGTTAAAATGTCTTCACTGAATACAGCCCTATTTTCTCTTCCTTCTGCATTCAGCGTGCAAGCTGTAGTCGGTGTAGTCTGAAAGGCTGATCTAGGATGTTGTACCGTGCTGGGGAGGACGAGCATGTGCAGATAGGCCATGCTATCCTTGCTTTTTCATTATTTCTTCATACGGGTCCTGCTGCAACCAGGAGAGCTTTGCCACTGGCTACAGTGGATGTGAGTTCAAACCAGTGGCACGTGGCTCAGCACAGAGAAAACAGTCATTAGCAGACGTGTCAGTACTCCTGGCACAAAACCTCCCCATTTCTAGTGATGTTCTAGTGATGTACAACAGCATGTTCTAGTGGATTGAAGAAGACTCTCAGCCAAAACTCCTGAATCCCAGTTATACTTGTGCTTCTCATTCCTAAGCCCTGCATCCTTCCTGAGTTGCTGATATATTGCAGGGATGAAATGAGGCTAGCAGCTGCAGATAATATGAGCACAATACTGATTAGATAATCCTAACAAAATATGAAGTACTTGCTAACTACTGAGACTGAAATAGTATTTCTTTCGAGAAGGGTAAAGCAGGTACCTCCCAATTCAGCTGCATTTTAGCTTGCAGAAGAAAAGTGTAGCTCCAAGAAAGCTGCCGACTCACGACTGGGGTTTGGGACAAGCACAGCACGGACTCCAGCAGAGATATTACAGTAAAATTTCAGAAGTGTAAAGAGTACGTAGGGGTTACTGTCTTTAGCCAGGTCCAGGATCACAGGCCAAGAATGTGATACAAAGAATGAAACCGTGCCCCTAATTCAGTGTTTAACCTTGCCCAGCTTCAGGGCTCAGGGCTTTGGAGTGTTCTGGCCTCAGGTCCTGCTGCATCTGTAAAGCTCACTTACTTGATAGTTGTGCCACCGGTTTGTGAGCACTCAGTCATCTGTTATCTGAAGTACTCATTTCCCATAGCCTAAATGGGGATCTTCAGTACTTAACCTCAAACATCCAATTTTGAAAACACTCGAGTCTGATCTTTTTTGCCTGCAGGCTGCTCCATTTGCTATGTTGGTTATACTCTCTGACAGTATTTATTTCATTCTGAGGAGGTATTTAGTATATGGACAGATGCAGACAAATCTCTAACTTCAATATTTCTTCTTTGGCTATGACTCTCAGGTGAATCCTGACTGTGGCATGTAATCGCAGGTATGAATAGCAGCTATTTTATTTTCCTCCTCTGAAAAATATAATTTAATTGAAACGTGCATAATGTATGCCTTTTAAATGGAAAGGTGAGAATGCTTGGATAAATCTGAAGGTGAATCAAAAACTCATGCCAAATTCTAAAAGAGCCAAAATTTGCAATGATTATTATATGCAGAAAGCTATTAATATAATTTTCTACTTTTGTCTTCACCTCATTGTTCCTAACTTTTAAATATCTCTCTTTTAATGGACTTATGAAACAGTCACTAAAGAATGTGCAGAATGTAACTACAAAAAGTTTGCTTTGTTTTGAACCTTTTCAGTAATCAAGTGTTCCACATTTTTTGTCCAGGTTTCTTTATAATATTTCTTTACAGTCAAACAACTAGTTTATGCTGTAGTTGCAGAAACAGATAATACCTTTTTATTAATAATTATTTAGTATGATGTTCTGCATTATTTTAAAACAGCAGGAAGCTTCTTTGAGAAACTTATTTGGAGCATGAATCAGAGAAGAGAAACATTGTTCATCAGCTTCTTTTCTCATTGCTCATCAAAGAAAAACATTTTTTTGTGTTCAAAAAAGGAAGTCCGCTTTCTAGTCACTCAGGCAAGGATGATCTTTTTTCTAATCTTTTTTTTTTCTTTTTCCAATTAATTTTATAGTAATAGTCTTGCATAACAATTACCTGCTGAGCTGGGCAGAAAGGGGATTTCTTGAAATACCACCTACATAAAAATAATATTTGACCACAATCTAATTTTATGTTTTTTTAAATAGGCTTGGTATCTCCATAATAGAGAAATAAATCAGTTGTAATCTCATCAGTTCTATTGCTGAGGGAGTTTCCAGATCTATAGAGAAAGGAGAAGAATTTTCTGTCTCCCAATATATTCATAAGCTTTGTGTCATTTAAGTGGAAATAATGTTTGTACTGTGAATGACCCTAGCAACAAGATCATAGAAAAAGACTGTGTAATAATAGATGCCAGATTTAAAAAAGACAAAACAG
Source organism: Oceanodroma leucorhoa (assembly GCA_030449065.1). Taxonomy (NCBI): domain Eukaryota; kingdom Metazoa; phylum Chordata; class Aves; order Procellariiformes; genus Oceanodroma; species Oceanodroma leucorhoa. The sequence goes on from JASVER010000079.1 coordinate 2,844,803, forward strand.
CAAAACCAGTCTGGCTTCCCCAACAGAATTTTTGTTTTACGGAGAAACCTTGAGAATCTGCCTACTACTCAGTTTTCTAACTATTTATTGCTGAATATATTATTTTACACAGGATACACACACCACTTCCTGATGCCCAATGCAGCCACCATTAAATTCAACCGAGTTTTATCAATGGTAGCATTGAAGTCAGCCGTGTGACTTGCTTTGGCTTTCCTACCAACATTATATCAGTGTTATAAAAATATTATACAGCAAAGAAATACAAATAGAAAAGGACTAAAAAAAAAAGATTTCCTAACATGACTTGCAAGATGACTAGCACAGAAGTATATGCTAGTTTTGTGGAGTTGGAAGACAAATTTTGATTGCAAAGAGAACACATTGGCTTGGTAATGAATGATGACTCTTCTAGTGAAATAGCAAAAATGAATCTACTAAAATGTGGAAATGCAATGATCCATTTAAAAAACCCCAACTGTTCAAGTACTTAAAACATATGAACTGCTAGAAATGAGGGCATCTAAGTGGTTTGTGCTTACTGCTGTTCTGTGCGATGACAAAAGCAACCCTATGTTGGACGTGTGAACTCAAGCTATTAATCCTGTCCTGACAAAAATTATAACTGGCCTGTTTTATCCCCTGAAATTGGGCAAAGGGTAAAAGGTGAAAATGAGAAAACATGGCTTCTGTGCATTCATTAGCATACTGCTAATTGAGAATTTCCACCCTGCAAGCAGCCATGTAACCTGCCAGACCCAATTCCCCAAATACTAATTAAATCAACCACGAGCAACGTGATCTTCTAAAACTTCTGGTGTGTATAATAAAGAGAAATGCAAAAATAAAGATACATAGTTAGGCAAAGTAGCTACTGGAAGGGTTTTTAAACTATGTTCAGAACAAAATTTCTCAAGCACTGGGAAGAAAATCCAGTTTGTGCTGCAAAGAACCTCTCAGTACTTCTGGCCACCCAGGTCCATTAATGGAGCAAAGTGGAAGATGAACAAGATGGCTGTACTGTTGTGCAGCTCCTTTGGTACCAGAAGCCTCATAGCAGCATTTTGCGGGACAGCCATCCTTTCTGTCAAGGATGTTAAAGGACCTTCCAAATTGTCTTAGATCCATGTCCTTAGGTCACTTCCATGTGCTTTTTTGTTCCAGCCATCACTGCTGTTGATGCACTTGAAGCATCCTTTGTGCATGAGTTTACTTCTCTGGACTTTCACATCATGACTAGTTTCTAAAGGAGATGATAAGTGAACTGTGTCCGCTGAGCTTAGGGGTGACTGGTGGATGTTAAAGTAGTGCTTGGGTTTCTTTCCATAATTTTGAGGTGTTCTATGGCACTCTCTGGTATTTTCTAAAGCAAAGAAACCCAGAAAAGTAGAAGCAACTTGAATGTGTAGAATTTGCTCTTTCATATTTGCTTACTCTTAGTAGATGTGGTTATTAGAGACCTGGCTATGTGCTTGTAACATCTTCATCTATGCAAAGAGAGAAAAGAAAACTCCACAGAATCGATAAGTGGGGGTTTCCTTCCCCATGTCCCTGATTTTATTTGACCTTCGCAGCTCCAGGCAACCGAGCTGAGTTATCCACTGCAGATGACAGTAGATTGCCTTACAACATATCAAGGTGGATTTCACTCAGGATACTTCTGCTTTACCTTTTAAAAATGTTTCTGCTCTGTAACAAGTGGGGTTGAACCTGATGACTCTGGTGGTTTTAATGACTGTTCTTTTTTCCTGGTGGTTGTGAAAAAACATTTTAAGAGCAAATGGTCTGAGTGCTGCCTTATCAATGATCACTGGAAAGCTATTTCTCTACTGAGATGAGTTAAATTGTTGTTTTTACTGGCTTGAAACAATGAAAGAAAAATTTTAGATAAAGACTGCCTGATTGTTCTTGCAAACATTCAATTTCTCTGTGGTGCAATGTACCTAACACATTATAGATAGGAAATATCAAATGTACACTTAAAATGATAAAATGTCAATTTGATCATAATTAAACACAAAAGACTAACATCCATGTGTTGGATGGAAAATCAATCCCTATTGATTTTCAGACCATGCCTGGTTCTCAGAGATTGAAAGAAAACTCTTAATCACACCACTTGAAAAGATACTTCTAGGATTATTTTTCAATCTCTTCATAACAGTTCTATGGCTTCTAGTACAGTCTGGTTGGTCCAGTGAGTGCAGTCACCATGTATTCAGTTAAAAGAGCTCAGAGACCAGGGAAATACTCCATCAACTGTTTTTTTTTTTTTTTTCCTTTTATTTTCTAAATAGTAATGAGTGGAAATGGGCATTTGGCTAACATGGAATAATGTTTCTGGTTCTTACTTGGTCATTATGGAACTAGTCCAGCTTCCAGAAGATTAAGAGAGAGTTGGCTTAAGTCCTAGAAGAGGGTTAAGATGTGATCTGGCATAGCAAGGATCAAGAATTTGAGAGAGAAAAAGGCAGACAGATAACTTATGCAATAGCCATCAAAGTAGGGCTTTAAATGCAAGAACGTGGGCAGAGCATAAGGATGTTAACTGTGCATGGACAGTGGCGGACACACAGCAAAGAGGAAGGAATATGTAAGCAAGAAATAAAGGCAGTTTTATGCTCACTCTGATGTTGGTCCTCTATAATCTTCATGTAACATTTTTAAAAAAACCTCAAACACAAAAACTAAAAAAAGAGAAACCTTAAAAAACTAAAACCCCTAAAAAACTGAGCACCCAAATGAGCTAGATTTGCTTGAGGCTACAGGTGACTATATCAGGAAGAACTCTAAAAAATAGAGGGGACTTGAGGAAACATGCTGAGATGAATTCACCACTCCTCAAAGCTTGGGGAGAAGACAAGAATTTGAAGCTGGTTTTAAATGCACCATGGCAATAACAGTTTTCCATCTTAAAAAGATATATTTTGTGCTAAAGCAACCTAGACTGAGAAAATGGAGGTGGAGAGGTATATTGAAAGAAAAAGAAATAGCTACATCTTATACAGCTGTTGGTAATAACCCTGCCATCACATTTTGGTCTCTAGAACCCCGAGAGATGGCCACTCTGGGAAAACTGATTCCAGACACCTTATAAGGTTTTTAATTTACATTAGCAGCAAGAAGGAAAACATGCCTTACCCTATACAATGAAGTACATAGCAGGGCCATTTTATTTTCCAGAAGCTGCATGGCTCTTCAAAAAGGGGTAGTGTTTTATGCTACAGCACAGAGAAATTTTCATTTGTACAAATAAGAGGAAGGCAGAACAGCATATGATTTCATAACCACCTTCTGCAACCTATTACATTGCTGTGGCTCTGGAGAGATGAGCAAGACCCTAGAGGCAGTAATCTCATTAGCTGAGTGTCACTCAATTCTACATCAGATTCTGAAAAGATACCAGCTTCAGATTACAAGCAGCCAAGCACACAGCCCTCCACAGTTGATGTATAAAGAGGCAGAACAGTTTTTCTAGAGAATAAGGAGGAATTCAGCATAGAAACCAGAGTGTCCCCAGATGATGTCATTTAGAAGTTTGTAAGCAAAAGCGTGCTGCAGCAGGCCCAGCACTAAGAATCAATATACAGGAGATGACCAGAAAGAGTCAACAAAGTTTATAATAAAGCATATAAAAGCAGTATTAGTGTGTGGCCAAAGATCACAGGCAGCCTTTGGAGTATCGTTGCACTGCATCCACATGACTGTGAGGAGGACAAGCGGTAGAGGGAAGAAAAACAGTAATTTATCTTCTTTCCCCATTCCATTCTTGGAGAAAAATTAATGTAAATTGTATTAAATAATTGAATTGTTGCTGAAATCCTTTCCCAATTAGATGAAGAAGTTCAGACAACCTTAATCTCCCAAATGGCCAACATCCCTTATTTAAATCTGTGTGAATATATTATGTATATGACTCTGCACCCATTTTTGGCTTGTTTCTCTGTCTGTCTGCATGCATCTATTTTTACAGGAAAGAACGTGGGTGGTTGAATAAGAGCAAATGTTTGTTTGTTACTCTTTAGTGTTTTCCACCTACAGCCTATCCTTCACGTCCTTCAGAAAATAAGGTTGCATATTTATGTGTAGTGCTTAATGAGCAAATACATCCTTGCATATGATATGCTCTGCTTCCTGTCATGTACTCATTATTCTCTTTGAGTTTACCAGTGTTCTCTGGTTTATAGATTCATGATTAATTTATTCTCAATCTACAAGAAAGCCCTTTTAATTCCAAGAAGTGGGTTAGATGAATTACCAGACACTACTTTATTTGGCCTGCTTGTCTGTTAGAATGATTCGCAATTATCATCCCATGCCTTTCCTGAGTACAACAGAAATCAACTGTGCATGAATGAAGTTAGTGAGAGGCAGAGGCAGCTTTCAGCTTTTGGGATCTCGGGCAAGGACGGAGTGCCAGCCAGCAAGAAATGGTGTCAGGAGGGAAGCTGCACTTGGTGGACACTGCTGCTGCTTTGAGTAGGGCAAATGAAAGAGAACAGACTGTGTTCTGTAGTCCAACCAAAACATGCAAGGACACCATGGAAGGCCAAGCTCATGCAGTCTCCAGTTGCCCTGGGCTGCCCATGCCTACAGGCAGCCCCGCTTGTGAGTATGCTAGATGTGTACGTGTCTGGCATACAGTCAGTGGAAACCTCAGCCATCTTCAGGGACTGCTTTTGCTTATCTGCTTGTTAAGCTGAAAGAAGCTTTCGTGTTGCATGAATTTCGACTATCTTGGTGCTTACTGTCAATGTACTCATCAGTCGTTATGTATGTTGGATGGAATTTCAGACACTGTGTGGCTGCTGATCTAGTGAGGAGGCAAAGTTGAAACCTGAGCAAAATGGATCTGCCACTGTGTGTTTTGTGCCATCAGGAGGCTGAATATGTCAGGCAGTTTTTCCAAACGTGCTTCGGTGTCTTCAGATATAAATGTTACAACAACTGTGAATCAATCATTTATGAGACAGAAGAGCAAAAAGGACACTGAGTGAGAATTTGGGACACCTGTGATCTGTTCCCAGATCTGCCTGTTCTCAGCTTCAAACTTTTATCTGTATAGCTTGCAATCTCTTGCTGCATATTTATACAACACCTGGAAAAGGCAGTTCAAGTTTTGAATGGGGCCTTTAAGTGCTACTGTAAGAAATCTTCCTAAATGATATGAGTATTCAGTGCAGAGGAGCATGGAATTAAGAACACTTATGAGGAAAGGTAGGACGGGGAGCTAGTGTGAAGACTTTACGTATCCAGTATAAGACTACATATGGGTGGGTAGAAAATATATCTGAAGGGAAAAATGGCACTGGAATTGGCATAAATGGTCACTAAAAGTTTAGCTGAGTCTTATGTAAAAAGGTAGAATCATGTGACATATGCTTAGAAGCACATGTTTCCTTTGGGAGATTTCAGTCCTAGTAAAAATTTTGAGGTCACATAATGTTACAGCTGCATTAGGAATTCATAGTTGGATGGAAAAAAATAGTTGTCGTCCCTGGATTTGTAAAACCTTAATAAACAAGGAATATTTTATTCATTCATCTCTATGAAAATAAAAACAAGCCCGTCTCTTTTTTACCATGAAGATAAATTGGCAGTGTCTTTAAACTACCTGTAAGAACAGGGGAATACTAAGAATAGGTATAAAACTTTAAATACTGAGAAAAGCATTTAACAATCACACCCATCTGCTTGAGGCAGGTGTAGCTAATAAGGAGGAAAGGAAGGAACAGCTGTATCTTGGATGAAGGCTCCTCGGCCATACAAAGATAAATAGCTAACAGCTGGTTTCCCACAAGGGGTGTTCTTGCTGTAATGCCCCTGTTTCTGCTCCCTTGCTTAGATGAATCTTCTCTTAGGCCAAAGGGGAAGACATGTTTATACATCACAGAGACACATGCTGTCATCCTTGAAGATGATAATCTGTCCTGGCTGTAGAAAATTAGCTCTCATTGGTCACTGTGGGAGTGGACACAGATGTTTTGTATTATGATGCTCAAAGTCACGCTAGTTATTAAGGTAGTAATGTGGCATGGCTTTTCTAGACATGTGAGAAATGGTAAATGGGGAATGTGCTTCTTCATACAGTTGAATTCTATTTTTTTTTTTGTAATTTATGAAGGTTTACAAGATAATATTTTAAGAGAGTATGAGAAGGAAAGAGAGTTTCACTGGATGCTTTACAGTTCCTTTCTGATTTTGCAGCTGATACCCTAACACAAACACAATATCCTAGGCACGAACACAGTATTAATCACAGTAGGGTTGCAATTACCATATGCAGGATATTTCAGCTAAATGGAAAGGACAGTCTGTCACTCCTAAGGCATTGATGAGGGTCTTAAAGGAGGTGACCAGCTCTGTGTAAGCCTGATCTTCCTGTCTTATTTCCTCTACCTGCAGGATGGTAAGGCACTTGAACCCTACCGTGGTGCATACCAAAGAGCAACTGAGTTCTGTTTTGCCGACTGTGTTGCAAGAGGTGGGTTCTATCATCAAGCCTGCACATAACATCTGGTTTCTTTTTCAAGAAAACTGCCTGAATACGGACATGTAGGAGAGTTTGCAAGGCGTAATATTGAATTGTTACGCCTCCTCCCCTTTATGGAAAATTCTGGGAGATCCAAACCAAATTTTGGCTTGTGCTGTTCTTCCTTTTCTGCCTGGTATGTATTGTTACTGGTACGCAAATGACATTTTTTCTGTCTCTGGAACTGACCAGCAAAAAATTGCTCTTCTTAGTGCATTATTGGCATATTCTACAGCTTTCAGAACTGTTTCTAGGGTTGGTGCTTTTCTCCAAGGAATAAATGCCATTCTGCAAAACCCAAAGATGTTCACCCATTTTTTGAGAGCCCTATCTCTACTATTTCAAATTAAACTCTTTCTTGTTGCTTTTCTTCCCCAGCATGTACTATAAAACAGCACACGCCCTACATTCTCATAGGACTGCTTGACATATACTGAGTCTTGAGACCTTTTCAGATTCTTAATTTTGCATTTATTTCTATAGTTGTTACAATACATTTATTAAAGCATATATATATATAGATGATGACATACAGTGTCACTTGTTACGTTTGGGTTATAGCACCTATCCAAATACATTTTAAGTGAGTAGAATATTTATTTCTAATTTTTAGCTGAAAACCAAGCATTTGGATGCACCTTGTAATTATTAAGTGGTAGGTACAGGCAAGTCTCATACAACGTAAGTTTCACCAACAAATCTTTCCATGACAGAGAGAAACATATGAAAGAGCCTGAGAGATTTTACAGTAAATCGTTCATATGTCATTATTTTTCAGGAGCCCTGCTGCAGAGAAAATATATGCCTCCTCCTGGAGTATCATCTGAGGCTCACCAAGAAGAATCGGTAATTTTTATATAAAAAGTGTGGGATAAAGGAAGTTTTCATTTCACTGTATCCATCAATCTGGAATCTTTCAAACTGTTCCACTTTTATGGGCAATTCATATCTTTTTTTGCTGTTTCTCAGATTTCACAGAAGTTTATTTAAGCCTAAATTATATACTGAATTATAACTGTAAATTTTGAGCCTTTGACTTAAAAGGTAATTTATCTTTAATGTTACCTTTTTATTCTATTAATTAGGTTGTAACTGCACATTACAAGCTGAATTTACCAGAAATGTAAGCTTTGAGTCCCAGATGTTAGGATCCTATTACCTACTCTGCTTTGTCTTACATCCTGATCCTTCATATTCCTGAATATACAGAGGTCAATGGGGGCAGAGAGCATAATTTGATATTAACTTGACTTGGCAGAGTTTCAGAGCAATGTGACTGCTGCTGAGTCAGAAGATAACCTACGTAACAAAACTAGTCTAAAGAAAAATCAATTTGAAAATGAACATTTTATATGAAAAGTAAATTTCCAGTTTTTCCAGGATATAAAGGATTATTTTTTTTTCTGCAGGGAATTTCATAACTACTGACTTGCTTTTCTCATTAAATACTTCTCTTGTTTGTTGTGGTTTAACCCCAGCCAACAACTAAGCCCCACCCAGCCGCTCGCTCACTCCCCACGGTGGGATGAGGGAGAGAATTGGAAGGGTAAAAGTGAGGAAACTCATGGGTTGAGATAAAGACAGTTTAATAGGGAAAGCAAAAGCCGCGCACGCAAGCAAAGCAAAACAAGGAATTCATTCCCTGCTTCCCATCGGCAGGCAGGTGTTCAGCCATCCCCAGGAAAGCAGGGCTCCATCACGTGTAACCGTTACTGGGGAAGACAAAACACAATAACACCAAATGTCCCCCCCTTCCTTCTTCTTCTTCCCCCAGCTTTATATGTTGATGCCATATGGTATGGAATATCCCTTTGGTCAGTTGGGGTCAGCTGTCCCACCTGTGTCCCATCCCAACTGCTTGTGCACCCCCAGCCCACTCGCTGGTGGGGTGGGGTGAGGAGCAGAAAAGGCCTTGACTCCGTGTAAGCCCTGCTCAGCAGTAATGAAAACATTCCTGTGTTATCAACACTGTGTTGATATCAACAATTGTGTTTTCAGCACAAATCCAAAACATAGCCCCATACTAGCTGCTGTGAAGAAATTTAACTCTATCCCAGCCAAACCCAACACACTTGTTGAAAGAGCACTTTCTCATAGAAAATGCTTTCAGTTAAGGTTTTCCAGCAAAGTTTGAAGTATGGACTTCACAGATTTTCAACTGTATTGTGAGATTCTTTTTACTTTTTCTTTTGGTCTTTTTAGAAGGAATATATTTGAAGGTCAAACCCTGCAGGGTAACAAGGACATTAAATATGACTTTTGCAAATCTAGACTAGAACTATTTTCCCAGGGGGAAAAAAAAAAAAGAAAAAAAAAAAGAGCAACTAAATCTTTTTATTAAAGGTTTGAGTTTTATTTGTTTGAGTTAATTAAATCTTATCACATTCGTATGCACTTTCTAATTAACAATTAGCCATGTTTTCTTTGTAATAAATGAGAAATCTTTCAGGAACACGAGAATGGATAAAAGCGTGCAGCAGTTTAATGAATCTGTATTTAATCTCTGGAGAGCTAAGTTAAATTTAGCAACAGTGACAAGCAAAACTGTACACTGGTTTAGGGTCTGAGATGTGACAATTTCTGTATGAAATCAACTATCTGCAATAACAAAATGTTCCAAAAATAGTATTGTTCAGTACATAGTCTGAATACTCCAAACAAAATTGAAGAAAGTAAATTTGATTTAAAGAATGGACTAAGAATACTTAGAAGAAATACTGCATTTAGCAAGACAGTTTAATATGCAAGAAACTTGGGCAGTTGATATCACCCACACTTGCCCTAAGTTTTTAAAAGTTCTTCCTTTCAAAAAATTTCATCTTTAGTAGGGAAAAAACTGTGTTACTGCCTCTGTTCTCCTAGACCGGAGAATTTTACAGTTTAATAAGTTAGCAAGTAAAGGTAAAGTGCAGACCTCTGCAAAGCCATCAACCTAACCAGCTAGTTCATGTTAAAACTAGAGCCTGCTTCCTCTATAGCAGATTTAGCTGTGTGTGAGTTGGTATGTTTTCTCTAGCCTCTGTCAGAAATATCCTTTTTCTTCTTGTACAGCCAGAAGACCTTGATGATTAAAGCAATACTTCCATGAAATGGATTTGCATCACAAAGTGCTGCATTACCTATATCTGAAGCTAGGTCTCCTACCAGGCAAGTAAGAGACACAAACCCTGCATGTCAGCCAAGCTCCCCTTCCAGGCTTGCCTACGGGGGTCATTTCACTTTGTGCAAATCACATAGTCGTCGGGCTAAAGAGAGACCAACTCTGTAGCTCTGTAGTTAATATCTTCTCCTAAATTGTGGAAACTGATGTGTTAAATTGCTGTTATTTTGGGGTTGAAGAATCAATCTCAGCTTTTTAATGACCTTGTAAAAGGTCTGTATTTACAGAATGAAGGGGGATTCTCCTAATCCTACAAATATTCTTCAGATGGGAGAAAATCTCCTCCTCCATGATTGATCTTAAACTCTTACCGTATCATTTTTGTTCATGCATCCTCCCTTGGTATCTACTTAGTAAGACATTTTTGGACTAATGGCATTTTCTCTGGGAAGGGCCTAACTTACAACCCAAATTTTGAACAGCAGATGGTGTGTGATGAATGTATATTACTGAGCACTTTAAGAAAAGATCATCAGCTCTGTGCTTTAATTCTGAACATACCCAGCCAGTGTCTGATGCCCTTTGGATGACTAGCTGGGTACGCTGATTTCCAGAACCTGCAAGAGGACTTCAGCACCTGGCAGGATGGTGATTGATACAGCCAAAATGAAGCTTTGGAGGTGCATGGGCCAATTGCTGGCTCTGTATATCAACATTAATGATATCTTTGGAGACAGTGCATTTGAATATGTAGTGCCAGAGGCACCGTTGACGGTTTGGCATGGAGTGCTTGGTGCCAAACATTGAGTTGTCCTTGAGCCCCATTGACATCAATGGAAATTAAGAATCCTCAACATCTGGCAGGATTTGACTCAGAATAAAGCTGGTTATGGTGTGTTTCTTCCGTGAATTTAAATTAGTTACTTACCCATGGAGGGCACAGTGCTTTCATTTCAAACATTGGGAGCAAGGAAGTAGGAAGCTATGGGACAAAGGCCCATATTTATATGGGCCTATCGTGATGTATTTATATCACCAATGTGAAAAACAAATCAGAAGTGATTTTCCTCCAAAAAAGCTCTTTATCTGTTGTATGCCAGTTCGCATTTCCCTGTGACCAATACTACATGTTTTATGCTGCAGATGCCTGTTTAATTCCAAACAGAAAACTGTATTCCCTTGGACTTGTGCATTCAATGAGATGGACAAAGCTTTCTAATTCCAAAACCAGTGGCTTCTTCATAAGACTTGAACCCTGGACAATGTCAATCTCATGATGTAAAAACTTCTTGTTGATCGATATTTATGTCATGCCCCAAGGCCTCAGCTCTACTGAGTTAGGCAAGTTGCAGACTTGTAATGGAGATTAATGATGTGCTTTGATGGCAAAAATCAGAAGACAAGTCACAGAAAAATGTGACTGTACAAGAGGTGAGGAGGAAAGACACCTTATGATAAACAGTTTAAAGTATTCTTAGAATTAAGTTTGTCTAGGGCAGCCATTTTATCCAGAAGATTACTCCTCAGTACTCATCTCTTCTCACATTTAGTAGAAACACCACCAAGTAAAGGGAAAACAGGTGGTCAGTTGTGATCAGTGCTCTTAACTGGCTAAGGAATGCGAATGCACCAACATTCTGGTCATCTGGCTTTTATTATCTCTCTTGGCCTTTTTATCCATCTCATGATCTAAAAAGGCAAGGTCTACATTTTTGGGATAGAAACTCATGTGATTTGGATAATTAGCAAAATAATAATGAAAAAGGTATTTCTAGACAGTTTCTCTTACCCAAGCACCTGGAACTGCTTTAAAATATGAGCTTCCCAAGCTTTATAAGTGTGTTAAATGTTATTATGCCCATTAATGATCTACAGTCCTATGAAGGGGATATAGATAGTCAAAGATTTTGTTGAGGCAGCTGTGGAAAGTGAAATGAGAATTTTATGTCAGCTTTTACATCTCAAACATGAAGGTTGTCTAGGGTTTTGTAGTCACTGAAGGCATTTTTCACATCAGGTTTTCTTGCATAAGCTTCTCCTTTCCACAAATTTCTTTGAGAGAGAACATTGTGGAGATCACCAAGTCCTATCAAGTCCCTTCAGTCTTCTCTTCTTCCTCTGCTGATGGTAACTTCTTGGTGGCTTCAAACTGAACAAGTTGTGACAGCTTTCCCCACCAGATCTGCAACACCAAAGAACAGGGTTCTGTCCTTTTCCCTCTTGTTACTACCAATGGTAAAAAGCTACATTATTTTCTCTGATATCCCCAGATTCAAGATCCCAGTCAGCTTGTGCAGGGTCTTAAGAAAATGTCTGTGTCTGCTTTACTTGTTCTTATCACAAAGCACACGAAGAAAGTAGGTATGAGAACAATAAAAGCAAAGTAGTAGGTAACATTTAGAGCCTTGCAACCTTTCCAGTGTTTGCTTCTACCAATTGACTCTTTATATTTTGATGGATTAAAAGTCCAGACAGGCATAAGCCATCTTTGCTAACACTTTGCCAGTTAGCACTTTTGCTTTTCTCTTACAAAAAATGTAGGCCTGTTAGCTTGTGTGCCATTCTGGTGAGAATCTTCATTTGTAACTATATAACCACCATCAAAAAGGGAGAAGTTGTCTACAAATTGAGACCAATGTTTAATTTTGTTGAACAAGCTGATCATAGTGATCTTGGAAAATATAACTAATCTATATGTGTTTCTTTACCCTTGTGATGGATGCACTCAACCCGTTAGGCAAACTAGCAGTAGTTTGGTACAGCCTCCAAAGGAGGCAAAGGCCTGAACCGTAGCCAGGCCAAGAACACCTCTGGTTTCAATCTGTTCTCTGAAAACCCACAAAGGAGCAAAGTGACACAGTGAGCACCAATGTGTATGAGCTTGGAACACCCATCACGCGATTAACACGTGAATAGCAGATGGCTTTTCCAAGAATCATTTATCAAGGAGCAAAGAAAGTTGTGGGTACAAGGAGTCTCATACATACCTTTCCCTTTGCATGTAATTTTACTATAAGCCAACCACTTTATTGCATAAATATGACAGCCTAAAAGTGAGCCGCCTTTGAGCTCTCCCTGCTAGGCAGCGTGGCTGCGTGGCCGTGATCTCCCCTTGAGCTGGGAAGCCTCTCAAGGTTGCTCCTTGAGGCAGAGAGACCTTTTACCAATGACAGATCTTTGGTAAGTGACCGATATCGCACATAACCTTGTAGTATGGTAACTTTGATTTGTGTCTTGCTAGTTTTGAATCATTGTTCAAACAATTGTGCCATACAGTAATAGAGTGAACCTTGCCATCGAACTTTGTTAAGTCGCACTTTTACAACATGATATTAAAACCACTTTTGCTAATACCTTTCTCAGCGGTTCTTTAAGCGATCTAAATCACCCATTTGCGACAAATTGGCGTAGTCGGCAGAATCCTAAATCAGGGTTCGCAACAACCCTTAGGGCAAAATGATAATGTTTTCAACATCAACTGATAAAATCTCTCTCTTAAAACATGTTTAGATTTATCTGTGGGAAACATTTTTTTTTTACTTACAATGAATAATTTTTTGCAAGGTCAGAACTATCTAGGCTTTTTCCCAAGACTAAATACTTAAGTATCTCTGCAAAGAAAGAGGGAAAACTTATTCCAGTTGTTTGAAAGTGATGTTATAGCAAAACAGTTTTCCATGATCAAAAATGGTATTTCAAGTTCAGATTGCAGAAAATGTTTCCTAAAACACTAAACTTAATGTTGGTCTAAAATCTGCTTCTGCTTTATTGATTATTCCATCGACTGGACGTGGAAATAGAACCTGCAGTTAGATTTTGATATTTTCTCTATATCTCCTTGCATAAAACCTTGGACAAATTACTCGAAATGAGGAGAAGAAAGATTGGAAGAATACTTTTCTCCTAGATAATTTCAAAGGATTTACTTAGCGATGTTACAGGGTTGTTTTGAGGTCTAATTTCAGTGATTAAGCCCATAAGGCATGCCAAAAGCACTACGGTTCATATTTCAGTAAATACTATCCCATAATATTTTTTCTGCTGGGAATGGCAACTTATCCTTATACCAGAATCCAAGCCAGGTCCATGTGTATTGCAGAGGTCAGCCTGCATTGTAGACTCTCTGTGTTGGATTCAYACAGAATATTAATTTCTTCAGACTTAGCTTGGAGCTATTGTTTCCATCTGTAGCAGATTGGGGGTTTTTTGTTTGTTATGTTTTTATCTCAAAAGATTTCGGGGTTTACAGACAAGGAAGAATTGGTTGGGATGTGAAGGCTGGGGGCAGACTTGGCTGCTGTGACCCTGTAATGGTGGAGTTCGGGATCCTGAGAGGAGAGAACCAGGCAAATAGCAGGGTCACAATCCTGGACTTCAGAAGAACATATTTTAGAATGTTCAGAGAACTGCTTGGAAGAATACCATCGAATACTATCCTAGAGAGAAGAGGAAGATCAGAAGAGTCAGTTGATTTTCAAGGATCATCTCCAAGTTCAAGATTGTCTGATCCCTTTGAGCAGGAGGTCATGCAAAAGYGGCTTGTTCATCACAGAAGCTCCTGGCAAAACTGGAATATAAAAAGGAAGCGTAGAAGAGGTGGAAGCAGGGACAAGWGACCGAGGACAAATATAGAGACTTTTCCAAAGTGTGCAGGGATGGGGTTAGGAAAGCCAACTTGGAATGAATTTGGCAAGGGACATAAAGGGCAACAAGAAGGACTTCTATAGGTATAGTAGCAGCAAAAGGAAGACTAGGGGAAATGTGGGCCAGCTGCTGAATGGGGCAGAGGACCTTGTGACAAAGGACATGCRAAGGATACTCAATACCTTCTTTTCCTTGCTCTTTACTAGTACGATTAGCCTTCAGGAATCCCTGGTCTCTGAGACTCATGGGAAAGTGGAGCAAGTGCAGACTAGTCAGGAGTCTGTCCAATGACAGAACAAGAGACAATGGACACAAACTGAAATGCAGGAAATACCATTTAAGCATAGAAAAAAAAATGTTTTTAGAGGCTGCCCAGGGAGGTTGTGGAGTCTTCATCAGTGGAGATATTCTCTTCATCAGTGGAGATATTCACAACCTGACTGGACATAGCCCTCAGCAACCTGCTGTAGCTGACCCTGATGGTCTCCAGAGGTCCTTTCAACCTCATTGTGACTCATTTATAAGCTGTGACTTACTGTTACATATGCTCCTCCATGTTCATGGGTAAGGGTCACATCAGCTTCCTTCTCATGGGTAACAGTTCTGTGTGGTGGCTTGTTACCTGTAATAACCCTGAGAATTCGGTGTCACTTTGTGTAAGGTTCTGCACAAAATTCATAACTTCAACTTTTCCTGACATGAAGAAAGTACAGCCTAAATATGAAGTTAAAACAGGTGCACCCAAGACAGTGGCAACACAGTGTAGTGCTGAGAATATTAAGAACACTCTAAGTCGCAACAACCTTCCTATTTAGTTACCACAGGCATCAGAGCARTGGTGAAGGTTAAGGAAGCAGTTGATTGGGAAGGCTTTGTTCCACGTATGAAGAAGTGATGCTGTCATAATCTGTATAAATTAMTTTTTGTTTTATAACTAATATTTAAAAAAAGCAGTATGTTTACTGTTTTATTGCCCTCYTTCAACAGGATGCATATTTTCTTAGTTTTCAAAAGCAGAACAAAATACAGTTTTTAAACATCTATTTACAGCAGCTGGGGGAGCTGTGTAAATCTTTAATATTATATACTTGTCCTCGAGGTTTTTGTCACCATCCATAATTTAAAGCAAATAAATCTTGGATTTAGAAAGGTTCACACTGCACTCACCACTTTTAGCTAGATCCAGAAGCAACATACAASATGCCTGTTTTATCCTTAGGGGGTTAAGAATGAAGCTCGGAGCTTTGATGAGGTGATAAGATACAAGCATGTTTACAGAAATGTGGAAGGACCACTAGATGTATCAGGCGTAGCACCACAGCCTTAGGCTCTCCTCTGCTGCCAGCAGCTGTGAATTTCAGCAGTGTTCAATGGAGAGTAAAATTTAATTAGAAGTGAATTGTGCCAGGGTCTTCTGCCTTCATTCTAAAGATGATAAGACTTGACAGCACCTCTGTCCACTCAGGGTGAAATTTATTGTGTGTTAGACTTCACTATCATATATCAACTTTGTGGAATTAAAAGCAGTCAAGTAAAATGCTAGTGAAGAAAGCTTCTAATGATTTGGGTTTAAAAATGTCAGTCTTCAATTCTTGCATCTTCACCAGAAGTACAATTTTGTAGAGCACTGAAGAGTTATCTAAGCAATTGCAGATTTGTACTGTGATAAAAAGGGGCTGCTGCCTTAAATCATTTGCCCTTACTTAATAAAACCTTATTTTTTTTAATTAGAACAGCAAATGACTGTATTAGGAGACAAATTTCTTCAGTTAGGGTTCTGTATCTTTTATTTGCTTTCCACTGAAGGTTTAAATCAAAGGCAGAAGAGCAGAACACAGGACAGCAATGTGTTACCTAAATCTACTTGGAAGTAAAATCTTCTGTCTCAATAAGAATTAGAAGATTCTTCCAGGATTAAAATACTCAAGTACATTTCTTGAGATTGAGGGTCTGATTAACGTTTAGCATATTTAAGTATGCTGAGAAAATGTTTTTTTAGAAGGTCCTAGGATGTATTGAAAAATGTGCAATCTAAGAGGCCCAGGTCTGCCTGATTAAAAAAATTGCAAGTTAAAAACTAATTTTAAAACTAAGCATATTTTTCTGATCAGAAGGGAACATCTTAGGTCTATATAAATCACAGAAAGGYTTCCTTAGAAATCATGATTTTCAGTAGGTAGTTTCCTTCCAGCATGATACTCAGGTTTTTTTGCTTACGGGTAATGGGTGATGGCCCTGTCTACACTGTGAATGCTGCCCRTATCAGTGGAGTTTTGTGGTATGTATGCAGATCTTCCAGCCTTCCTGCGTTCTTTACCAGATCACTCCACTTCAGGCTCGTCAGCTCATATCTTTTGTACTGCTGATGCTCGCTGCACTCTTTCTCCACAACTTTGGTGCACAGGCCATGGTGTTTCTCAGTGGCTTGTGAGTTATAGAGAGCTGCAGTCTACTCCCCGTTTACTTCTGATGTGTAGGGTCTTGAAATGGGAGAGAAACTACTCGGCAATGCTGCGGCTGCGGTCTGGTGCTTAGCAGGGCCACGCACATAGAGGAGTGCCGATGCCCACGCGTACAGAGGAGTGCCGATGCAGCCCTTCGGGAAAGGGGTTGCCTGGCACATGCTGTGTCRTGCTCCTAAAGGGACGTGATGCAAGTCCTTTACATAATTTTGTCCTTGATGTTATTGCAGCAAACTGAAATATGCCCACCCTGCTTTATTACCAAACTTGGCATTTTCTTTGTTAATCGCTGTGCAGTAATTTTAAGAAAAAGTGGATAAACAATTTGTGGTATGGTTAATGGCTGGTCTGGTGTGTGTTATGTGTGAATAAACTCTATATTGTCCAAATTATAAATGGGTGTACTGGTTTACTCTCAACTACACCATTGTCATTATCTTCACAGTTATGTTTGTTTGATTGCAGTTGTTTAAATCCATGGATGCACCATTCTCCACTAAGCAGTATATTTGGCATGTTTCCAAAACCTAGAGGTAATATAGTAATATTTCTGAGAATTACTTCTTGATTATTCATGGAACTTGAAAATCGCATTGACAATCAATCAGYTCTRCCCCAGCCAAAACCAGCAGTGTAAGTACAATGGGAATCAGCCACTGGCGTGAAGAAAGTGGTGRCACTGAGAAGTGGTGTGCCCTTCTGACAGGTATAGTTATCACTCATATGTACCTTGAAATGAGGGAAAYGTGTTCTGTCTCTTTTTAAGAATTCAATAACCTGAGGGAGGGAGTATAAGCCATACACATTAAAATATGTGTGTGCATATATATATATATATATATTCATCTGAAAGGATGGATAGCCAGTATGTGAATAGAGTTAATGTGTCACCAAATGTCTCCGGAGCGATGAAGCATTAAAAGGTTACATCTATATTAATACAGTAACACTGTCAGGGCACAAGGTTTGCATGACATCCATATGGCTTGTTAGCCTGGCAATGGTTTGGTGAGGGTCAGCTCTCTCAGGCAGCACTCAGGTACAGTTCAGGGGTTAGTATGGGCTGTGGTCCACTTCAACAGTCAGTTTGGATTTTGGGTTTCTGTGCGGGGAATGTAAGGAGATTTATCTGCTTTGGTGCAAGGTGTGCTGAAACAGTTGGTCTATGCATCAGAGTATGGTACCTGGTCCTTTTTGTATATTTGTGCATTCATAGCCATTAATAGCAATGTGGATCTGTTCAGGTAGGAAGCAGGACTGTGGGATGTGAGCTGGAGGACTGCCAGTACTGCAGTAATTAAGCATGGATTCCCATAAATCCTGGTCAGAGCAAACTCTACTGCAGAATGAATTTACTCCTGTCCAAAAAGTGTTAAATACTGTAACGTCAAGGCTGCAAATGAATCTTTCTTCAGGTATGCTAAGCACACCAGCCCCTGTAGAAAAAAACCTGATTATTCTAGTCCCAAGTGGCCCAYTTGCAGCTGTTCAACCTCAGAGATGTTTCTTAGCAAGGGCTGCCGTTTCTCGACAATCCCAAGGGTGTCATTTCTCTGCAAGCTGTGCGCAGGGAAGACGGCTTCCAAACCTTGAGTTGTACAATGGTCTCAGCTGAGTCTTCTAGTTACACCGATGCCAGTAGTGCTAGGTATGATGACATATACACAGGTATCCAGTCTTAGCTCTGGCTTTCCAACACACTTTGAGAACAGCCAGGCATATACAACAAAGGCAAAGCCTTGATTCCTCAAGCAATCTTTGTGAGTAAGTTGAATGTAGGAAGCACATGTTTCCATGCTTCTTATTCTTTGTAGGAGGAGAAAAAAGTGGTGGATGAAGTATGGTAATCAGTTGATGAAATGCGTGTGAATGGCCCACCAGCCAAGAGATRTGCTCATTCATTATCCTCTTTCATGCATTCTTATTAGCCATTTTTTATATGAGTAAATTATATTTGCCCAGGACTTGTCTCTGGAACTGAGCCCAACTGGCATGGAGTGGTTTATTTATACTATTAAACATTCTTTCCCTCCAAAACTCTTTCCAATTAAACTGTCTTGTGGGAATGGGTCTTGGCCCAGGCTAACTCCCCAGCTGTGGGCAGGAATTGCTTGGCAGACTTCTAGCTGGCCAGGCCAAATGCATGCTGGGGCCACTCACCCTCCTGGTACAGCTGCTTTTATGAGTGCAAGGCAAGAGCAAGTTGGATTCAGCTCACTCCTTGCACTGTTTAAAATGTGCGGTCACAGATCTGACTCAGAATACTAAACTATATTTGCAAGCCGAAATGGACCCTTCACAGGTCACTATGTCTCTGTTCCTGCTGTCACTCCCCTCTCTTGTTTAGAAGCAGATAGACTTCTTTTTTTTCAATACTCTTTATATCCAAGTCAGTTTGTTTAACCAGATGTATTGGGTTTACATGGCAAGTGGTAGTGGGGGGGACTGCAGAAGTGGCCTCTATGAGAAGACACCAGGGGCTGCCCCCGTGTCAGGCACAGCCAGTTTTAGCCAGCTCCAAGACGGATACAACACTGCCCAAAGCTGAGCCCATCAGCCAAGCTGGTGACACATCGGTGATAATGTATTGAAGAAAGGGTAGAAAACACCGTGGAGCAGCTATGAGAGAAAGGAGTGAGAAAAAATGTGAGAGAAACAGTCCTGCAGAAACCAAGGTCAGTGAAGAGGAAGAGGAGGAGGTGCTCCACGCACCAGAGCAGAGATTCCCCTTCAGCCTGTGGAGAAGATCATGAGGTAGCAGGTTTTTCCCCTGCACCCCATGGAGGACCACAGTGAAGCAGATACCCACACTGCAGCCTGTGGTGAACCCCACGATGGAGCARGTGGATGTGCCTGAAGGAAGCTGCAGCCCATGGAGAGGAGCCCACACAGGGGCAGGTTTTCTGGCAGAAACTACGACCCATGGGGGACCCATGCTGGAGCAGTCCATTCCTGAAGGAGATTGCACCCTGTGGAAAGGACCCATGCTGGAGCAGTTCATGACAAACCGCAGTCGATGGGAAGGATCCATGTTGGAAAAATTYGAGAAGGTCTGTATCCTGTGGGAGGGACCCCGTGCTGGAGCAAGGGAACAGCGTGAGGAGGAGGGAGCAGCAGAGGTGAAGCATCACAAAATGACCGCAACCCCCATTCCCCATGTTCCCTGTGCCACYTGGGGAGGGAGACATAGAAGATTAATGAGTGAAGTTGAGCCTGGGAAGAAGTGGGGATGGCGGGAAGGTGTTTTGAGTTTTGTCTTTTTCTGTCACCATCCTACTCTATTTTTAACTGGCAATAAAATTATTTAATTTTCCCCAATTTGACTCTGTTTTGCCCATGACAATAACAGGTAAGTAATCTCCSTGTCTTTATCTTGACTCATGAATTGTTCCCTCCTATTATCTCCTGCTGTCCTGTTGAGGAGGGGATTGAGAGAGTGGCTGGGTGGGGGTCTGGCAGCCAGCAAAAGTCAACCCACAACACCAGAACTAAAAATCAACACTTGATTTCCTGCAGCTCCAGCTCATCCACCTTCTGCAGTGGAGATATATGCCTGTTGTATTCCATCCCCTGTAATTCCAAAGTAAAAATAATGAAGGAAATAAGTGAGGGAGTGAAAGAAATAATTAACCTTCTCAGAGCAGTTCTTTAGCCTTTGAATCCCTTGTTTGCACTCTTTCCTCAGGGCTGTGCCTGAAGGCATAACCTAACTCCTTTGGTGAACCCTGTGTACTTGATCAGACTTGCTCCAGAAGAATAAAGGTGGCAGAATTTGGTCCTGTGGGGTTTGTATGCAGAAAATAGTGCTTTTGCTTGAATTTAACCTCCCTCCTCCACCCTCCCCCGCTGAAAACAAGAGGCATGAACAATAAAACTTGTGTTAAAGCTTGAATTGCAGTATGCAGCGTACCTGTTCCTTTATCTGCATTGTGGGTTTTAGCACTCTCTGTATAGCAGTGCATTGCTTCAGCAATCAAAATAACTTGCTCGGGGCAAACCCAACAATAACAACAAAAAGCACAAGTCCCAAGTATAAGTAAGCACCTGGAGGCATGCGAGTGAAACAAACCTCACTGACACAAATTGATTTGGCAGTAACAGCAAAGTAGGTGGAAAAGCAATACGGTGGATTAACCTGTTGTCCATGTAACACGAAGGAAATAAAACAGGTGAATGGTACGAAGCTCCTTGAAAGTGAGGACTGCAGCTCTCAATATACTCAAAATGATGCTGACTTGCTGGTTATTCTTCCTAACTTCACAGCCTGTTTTTAGCACTTCCTTGAAATGTACTGTTTCCCATATCTGTTTGTAGAAATCACAGTACGTGGTTTCCCCGCTGGCTTTGTCCTAGTGTGGCTGTACCCTGCTGTCAGTATAGATGTCTGTGCTGTATTTTACACTCTGAAATTACGTGTACCAGCATCCAGCTATCCTAGGATGTAGTGCACAGGAGAAGTGAAGCTGATGACCAGTTGCGAGTGTGCTATCCATTGTTTAGTCAAGCCAAGGAATGCATTCCATCCAAAGTGAAATCCTGCTCAGATGAAGACTAAAGGTTTTTGCTCTTGACACTGGTACACTCTGGATTTCAGACACCAGCTTCAATACATATTGGATTTGTCTCTGTCTCTTCTCACATGCTTATGTTATGAAACCTTGATGTGTTGAATTAAACCATTAGAACAGCCTGAAGCATCTTTGTACTCTCCACTTATTTTGTGTCTTGCAAAGAAGACATGACATACTGAGTTACAACAGACAGGGACCTATTCAGAATCACCCAAGAATTCATTGCTTCCCCTTGCTGACTTTGGGCTCCTACCTATTTTGTATGTGGAACTATCAACATACATATGTGTATGTGGATCCCTGCGCAGTCTGTGGACTGTGGAAGGTGAGCATCTAGCTTAGGTACTTTCTTGAGCGGCATACAGTTCTTTAATAAAGTCTTGTGGGATGCATGGGAGTAGAGGGATTAGGTTGAATTAATGGAAATGCACTTAGATATCAAAATAACTTTTTAATGAATTTTGGTCTAGACTTTGTTAATCACTCTGCCTGAGTTAGACACCTATTTGTCAGGTGTTGCAATAGTAGTTAGCCACCTCAAGCAGGAGACAGTAGGAGCTGCCTCCTTTGTGATGAGTGGCAACCTGCATGCTCTAACCCAGCAGGAATTTCAACATGTGTATTTAAATCGTATCTTTCTTGAAAATCTGGCCTCTTACCCCAGAAATATGACTGTATTGGAGTTAAGCTAATATTTTTAAAAATACTGGGTGATGCTTGTGGTGAAGTACTCTCCTCATCCATTCTCCCTAGGTAAGGCTTTTTGCTGGGAAAGTAACATGTAATTAATTACGTTACTGATCCACTAACAAACTAAATATGAGAGAGAGTAGGTGTTTGGATGATCTGATGCTCGCCTACACAGCCACCCGTACAATGTTCAAGAAAACATTGGTTACTGTCTATCCAAACCCTGTGCTTCACAGTCCTTCACCCTGGGGTGGTAGGAGTGATCCTTGCCGGCTCTCCGCCCATGGCCCCTTCCTGTGCGTCCCTTTCCCCCCTTCCTTGAGCAGAGCAGGAGCTTCCTAGCGCATCAGCATTTAGATTTTGCCTTCTGAAGAGTGGCAAAGATTTAGATAGGCCTTTATTGACCAGCTTTAAAGGCAGCTTTCAGGGATCCATGTGGATAGAGAAATACTGCTAGCTTGGGGAAAAGACAGACATTAAATCCCAAGTGCAACAATTTGATGGAGACTCATCTCATGTCTTGAGAAGGGTTTTCCTGCATAGGTGTCAATACTGAATAGGTGTTTAGTGCCAAATGAGCATGCATTTCTCACTATTCATCTCTGTTCACTTTTTTTCTCAAAGTCTATTTAGGAGTTCAGTTTTGCAACATTATGTTCAAACAGTTTGTGTGAATTTTCCTGACCTTGGTGTTAAGTCCTATCTGTAGCTGCATATATCACTGTAAAAATTATCTCTGGGGCTGCTCATCTTGTTTATTGAGTATTATCACAGCTGAAAAAAGAGATTAATAAAATATCCCCCAAATTGACAGGGCTTCTCAGAGTATGTCAAACCCCACATTAGTGAAAGTTCTGTATGGATTTTAGATTTCAACAACAAAACAAAACAAAAAGACAGAGATAAATATTCAAAATGAGAGGTATGGGAAGATTAACATGATGTGAAAGAACAAATATAAGGGGCAAATATTAACTAGGCCTCCATTTTAGATTTCATGACAAAATTATGAAGTGTTTTCAAAAGATTCAGATTAATTTACTTTTGATGAACTCTGAAAAACCCTGAGGTGAAAAGAAATAGGTCAAAACTCAGAACACCACTTCTGTGTAAGTGAACAAATCTGACAAGGAGATGAGCCACAGGTGGTGTCTACAGTGCTGTCCAGTGTCACCAAGGCCATATTTAGGCCAACATAAACACTTATCTTCTTTGCTGTTCATAAAAGAGCCTTTGTTGCTCTTCTTCCTAGGAAGACCTGTTGATTGTGCTCAGTACAGAGTGCCTCAATTTGCTGTAAGCATCCAGCAACCCCATAAGGTTTTGCATTGACAAGCGCAGGGAGGAAGGTGACCAGAAATCTTGTTTTGACATAACCTGCAATGAAGACAGATGGAATTTGTAGGTAGCCTGAACTTTTAAGCTAGAGCAAGCTGCTTTCATAAGAAAATATGGATCCCAGATGGTAGGACTGCCCTTGAATTCAAAACATAACCAACTATCCTACCTGGTACAGCGTAGGTGCAGTACACCAGTGCCACAGTCTGGAGGTCATGTTGATCTGAAGTGTAGAAGTTTTGTGGGCTAAATGTCAATTAAAAATTTTTCTAGAAGTAATTTAATGCTATTATTTCTCAAGGTTAAATCTCTTTGATGAACTCGGGTTGGGCATGTTCAGCCACCAACTGCCACATAAGATTAGGATTGATTCATTAGAGGAGCCTGGTGATGGCCAGTACTCCAGGTTCCATTCTCCAGTCCTGCACACGTCCAGAGACATCTCTTGCTGCTGACCTGTAAGATGAGGCACCTATTTGCTATCCTGGACCATTTAGTTTTCTCAGACTAGTTGTACCTGCACACAAGTTGCCTGAAAGTCCCGTTCTGGTAAGCCTGCTTTGAGCACATCAAAATGCGAAGTACTAAATTCAGAACAATACACAACAGTCAGACCTACACTAATTTCTAATCAGAGACTGGCTTTTGTACACTAGCTTAATGGTAATGATACTCCTGCTATAAAATGGTAATTGTGGATTCTGTGTGTCCTTTCCAGACTGAAATGGTTGATGTTCATAAATTACCCCCAGAGACTGCTGACTTGTAGTCAGGTCAGGATGGGTCAATTTGACATACTTTCTGTGGAGACTGTTGCAAMAACACAGAAATCATGCATTGATAGGTTTAGAAAGAGGGAGTCAGAGATTTGCTATGTATCCCAGAGACAGATACTTTTGGAGAAATGGTCAGAGTTAGGTCTGGATTCCAGACCCTATCTTCAGTAGGAGTTTTATTCAATGTAACTTGAATGCAAAAATTAATCAAAGCCCAGAAATAGAAAGGCAGTAGTTTCTAAGTGCACCTTTGAGGCTAAACATGCAAAAGTAATGAATATATAGATTCTTTGAGGATCAAGATGTGTTTAACATTCAGGTTCTCTCTGTTCAGCCAAAGGATGGATGGAGGTTTGGCAGAAGGTTGCTTATACAAGTGGCTAAAGTGCAGGAGTCATTTCCATACTTGTATAAGCAAACAAAAGTGCAATATATGAGAAATAAATGCTTGAACATCCTTACCTTAGAGTCGGAACAGTAGGCCAATTCTCATGTTACAGTGAAAGCCTTTTAAATAATTTGGAGCTACTTTTCAATTTATGATTGTTGTAACCATTTGCCTGGGAAAAAAGTAGTGAGAAGAAGAACACCTTGAAATAAACCAGCAAGTATTGAATTATTTAGAGACTTTGTTAGGACTACTAGTTTTAAGCTTTGCCTCCACCTTCAGCTAATCTAAAATAATAATAAAAAAAAAGATTTGGGGGCTTGACAGGCAGAAGCTTGCCTCATCACTTTGTTCCTCCTCAGCCGTCAAGCGACCCCAAATCACTCCAACCTGACATATAAACCATTAATATATAGTTACTGTGATTCATATTCTAATATAACAGCCAGAGGCCTGTGTAACTTAACTTAAAATGGTAGATGCTCTTCAGAAGTGTACCTGGTGACTTTAAAGCACACAGAAATCTCATAGCTGTACAGTCACATTCTCCTCTTCCTCCCGTACAGACCTCAGAAATGTTGTTGCTATCGTATGTGGTCCTGTATCTCCACATATAATGAAAAGCTTCTGGAAGCACAATCATATCATTTTCATTTACGAAAGACTGCTGTACTCCAGATGACACTGCAAGCAAAACGTTGTCCTAACCRTTCTTAATTTTTCTCCCTTTTCTCCATTTTGTGAAGAATCTGTTTTGTGTTTATAGATACAAAAGCAAGCATCACATTCTTAATGACCTACTGCTTGAGGGTGATCCTTCAATATGCAGTCCAACATTGTTCTGGAAGAGTTTTTTAAAGTGTTGCCAGCTCTTCCCTAGCGGAAATTTATTCATAGAAAATAAACATTTATCATTAGTGGGCTTCTGCTCCCATTTCATCCTGCTAATGAATCCCTTCTACAAGGATTAGATGTTGATTAGATATAATGGCTGTTAATGATCTTATCTACTAAATTAAGGCAGATGTTAAGGGATTTATACTTAAAAATACCTCATGTGGTAAATCTCAGGAGTGTGTAGAAGGAAGACAATGCTGTCTGCATTCATCGTGATAATAAATTAACTGTGACCTGAAGAGGTCAAGAAGTATGCATATTATTTGATTAGAAAAGGTACAAGCAAAATTCCTATTCCCATATGAGCATTTTTTAACACAATTGAATGAAAAAAATATTTTCAAAAAAGACTCTGAACCTGACAATAATTCTTAAAATGTTATTTATCTGTAAGCTATGAAAATGCTTCCTGGTAGAGGTGAGTCTTGTCTGTGTAACACTGTGATGAAATCTCAGCTCATCTTGAATGTTAGTCATGCTCTATTTGGAAAAAAACTTTTGGAGGAGATCTAGAAAAGTCTTCTGTCTAGAAAGAACATCTAGATACTACAAGGACATGACCTGCTGATTTGTTTGTCATTAGTYTTCCCTGAATGTTTGAGCAAGGAGAACATCTCTATATGCCATCTTTTGATGAAAAGCAATAATTGCTATCATTATCTTCACAGTCTATTTTTGTAATGGTGTCTGAGGGTTTACTCTGACTAGAATCAAACTTGGATTTCAGAGAGGTGAGCTCCCCCAAAAAATAATGGAAAAGGGGGAAAGTTATCCCCTTTTTGCTGGGGTGGCTCATCTTATTTGTTGTTATCACAGTTGAAAAAGGTGATTAATAAAATATCCCCCAAATTGACAGGGCTTCTCAGTGTGTGTCAAACCCCACATTAGTGAAACTTCTGTATGGATTTTAGATTTTAACAACAAAAAAAAAAAGAATAAATTAAAAATTAACTAATACTGTATTTGAGTAGCCTGCAGGGTGTTGTTTCCCTCACTGTTAGAAACTGGTAAGAAGTAAGATTTCGTTTAACTGATCTTACCGAATAGTTACTAGGTAGTAGCAAATTCCAGGAAGATTATGCAAACAACTCCTTTGTGAATGAGAGCAGGGCTGTAAAAGGAAAATTAGAGAACGAAGCTCACTGGCTGAACATGTGAGTGGGGAAGGGACATGTATGATACGGGCACATGTGAAGAATAATAACCTGTGAAACAGTCTCCTAAGAAGACAAAATAAGCATGCACCACTGCCGGATCTACTGGAGAGGCTCCACAGAAGGCTACTTATGCTGGACTCTGTTTTTCATTTTTCTTTTCATAATGTCCATGTTTGTAGTATTAGAGATATCTCCAGGGAGGGATATAGCTTTCAAAGGTCTTTGACTTGATGGAATGCTCAAGCTTGGTTATTTAGCAAGAGAATTCCTGGATTATGGCCCTCTTAGCTGAACTTAATCATCTTTCAGGAGTTTTATAACACTTTGAGTATCAAAATATGCTCTTTGGGGGACCCTTCCATTATTGCCTTTTAATGATCAAGATCCTTTGAGTCATCCATAAAGACTGCACAAGCTTGTATCATGCTCAGTATTGCAGGCAAGCTGGCATTCATGCTCTTATTTTTTGGCTCATATGTTTAATTCTGTAAAGTCCTGATGTGATTATTAAGAATAAGAGTCATTGATAAAATTGCATTGATGGGTGAAATTTATCTTGTGCAGAATGGCAGCATGAGGCAGTAAGATGTATGTGGGATATTAGCCTCTTATGGTTCTCTGCTAAGGAAGAATTTAATTAACAATAAATGTAATTATTTTATTTTGCTATGAAGGAGTTTGAAGGCTTTCCTGAGTCTGTCAGCACAGCTAAGAATCTAGGGGATGAAATAAGGATGAGATTTTTGAAAGCAGCTAGTTATTTTGGATTGGGTTTTTTTGAGGATATTTGGAAGGAAAGAGAGATTCTGATATCAGATTTGAAGCACCTTCAAGGGAACTCTTTTTCAGAAAGCATTGAGAATTTATTTATGCAAACTCAGCRCCCTGGGAAAAGGGTCTCCAGGTGAGTTCCCAAAGACATTAGCATTTCTTGAACACCTAGGTGTGCGCTCTTGAGCTTTGTGTTCAAAGTTCAGAGGCTCCCTGTACYGGGTTTTAACTATTGCATAGTGTCAAGGCCTTCTCTATTTCTCACTCTGCTCCCCCAGGGAGAATACTGGGGATATTCAAGAAGCTGGGAGAGGATGCAACCAGTGCAGTTGATCCAAACTTACCRAAGAGATATTCYRTGCCATATTATGTCATACTCAGCAATAAAAACAGAGTGCAAGGATGGTGGTGTTTGAGTAGGTAGTCATTGCACGGAAACTGTCTGGGCATTGGTTTACTTGTGGGAGATGGTGAGCAAYTGCCTTTGCAGCACTTGCTTYGTTTTTTCTTTCTTTCTTCTTCCTCTTTGCTTATTAAACTGTCTTTATCTTGACCCATYAGTTTTTCTTGCCTTTCCCCTTCCCATTCTCTCCMCCATTCCCCTGGGGCAGAGTGAACAAGTGACCAGGTGGGGTCAACTCCCTGCCAGCCAGGGTCAACTCGCCRTGACAAATAGCATTGCACTACTGTTGAACATATAAACCATTTCCAAAATGATCAGATTTCTTCCAGAGAGCTAGAAAACCACTTCTGCAGACAGTCAAATAGCTCCTCACGTACTCAGCACTGACTCCAGAGCTGCCACTGCTGCTGTTAAGAGGAACAGGTTGGACCAGGGACATGAGTGCACATAGGCTTGTGTCTGGTCCAGYACAGAGCCAGAAGCTGTTATCTGGTTACCTGACATCATTAGGGCCACTAAGATGGTTAAGGGATTGGAGCAGCTGCCATACAAAAGGAGGCTGAGTGAGCTGGGATTATTYAGTGTGGAGAAGGCTCAGGGGAGATCTTATCARTGTATATAAATACCTGAGAGTAAAAAGAGAGTAAAAAAGGTGGACCCAGGCTCTTCTCACTGGTAGTCAGTGGAATCAAAGAGGCAGTAAGTACAAATGGAAACACAGGAAATTCCATTTACTTGGTCTCTCCAACAATCAACTAAAAGTCACCTTTTCAGTRTCCTCCGAAGTAACTTTCCGACTAACATCTGGCTCTTGCACTACAAAATCTCTGACTCTCCCTTAAACTTTCTCCCTTAAACATCTACTTTTATGCAGAGTATGTAAAAAATGTGACAAGATTGGTTCCAGTCTTTCCCGCTGCTTCAGAGAGGTAAATCTTTCAGTTGCAAGCACTTCTTTATTTTACAGGRAACTGATACCCTGAAAAACAGGGATTTAAGACTAGCAGAAAGAAAGTGAATTCCTGATATAAAACCAGGAGCATCATGTAATAGAAAGTTAATATTACTTTTATTKGGGACTTTGTGGTGGCTTAACCTTGGCTGGCTRCCAGGTGCCCACCAATCCACTCTCCGCAACATGACAGGGGGATAATATAAGATGGAAAAGCTCGTGGGCTAGGATAAGGACAGGGAGATTGCTCAGCAATTACTGTTATGGGCAAAACTAAGTTGACTTGGGGGAGATTAATTTAATTTATTGCCAATTAAAAAAAGAGTAGGATGGTTAGAAAAAAAAAAAAAAAACAAACCAAAACAAAACTAAAAACATCTTCCCCAACCCTTTCTTCCCAGGTTCAACTTCACTCCTTCATTCGTGACCCTTCTACTTCCTCCCCCTCAAGTGGCACAGGGAGGATGCAGAATGGGAGTTGTGATCATTTCATGATGCTTCATCTCTGCCACTCCTTTCTCCTCATACTGTTCTCCTATTCCAGAGTGGGTTTCCTCCCACGGGAGACAGTCCTTCACAAACTTCTCCAGCGTGGATCCTTCCCACTGGCTGAAGATCTTCATGAACTGCTCCAGCATGGGTCCTTCCCATGAGACACACTGCTTCAGGAACAGACTGCTCCAGTGTGGGTCCCCCCCAAGGTCAGTTCCTGACAGAAAACCTGCTCCTGTGTAGGTTCCTCTCCATCAGCCACAGTTCCTTCTGGAAGCCTGCTCCAGCAYGGGCTCTTCACAGGCTGCAGCTTCCTTCAGTGTATACCCACCTGCTCTGGCATGGGGTCCTCCATGGGCTGCAGTGTGGATAGCTGCTCCTGCCTGTTCCTCCATGGGCTGCAGGGGAACAACCTGCTTCCCATGGTCTTCTCCATGGGCTGCAGGGGRATCTCTGGCGCTTGGAGCACCTCCTCCATCTCCTCCTTCACTGACCTTGGTGTCTGAAGGGCTGTTTTCCCTCACTTTTTTTTCACTCCATGTCTCTCCCATCTGTTACACAGCATTTTTTACCCTTTCTTCAATATGTTATAGCAGGGRAGCCACCAGCTTAGCTGATGGGCTCAGCTTTGGCCAGCAGCAGGTCCATTTTGGAGCCAGCTAGAACAGGTTCCATCCAACATGGGGGCAGTTCCTGGTCTCTTCTCATAGAGGCCACCCCTGCAGCCTCCCTCACTACCAAAACCTTGCCACGTAAAGCAAATACAGGCATGTATGAGACTAATACTGGAAGATGATATCCAGTTTTGTTCAAAACCTTTTACAAGAATATCAGAGAAAATGGAGCTCAAGAGTGGAGCAATAAAGACAATTYAAACTTGTACAATGCACCCTACAAGGGCTAAGTAGCTCATCATTACTGCGGTGCCTGGTAAAATTATGGAGATTATTCTGGGAGTTATTGAAAAACACTTGAAAGAAMATGCAGTCATCGGTCAAAGCCAACATGGGTTCATGAAGGGAAAGTCATGACTTACTAACTTAATATCCTTTTATGAYGAGGTTACCCACCTCATGAACCAAGGGAAGGCAGTGGATGCGGGTTTTTTTGGATCTCAGCAAAGCTTTTGATACTGTCTTTCACAGTACCCTTMTGGACAAAATATCCAGTATACAGCTAGACATGTACACAATACAATGGGTAAACAATTGGTAGAAGGATCAGGCTCAAAGAGTTGTAGTCAATGGGGTAACATCGGACTGGCAGCCAGGTATTCCCCAGGGCTCAATTTTAGGGATGGCTCTCTTCAATGATTTTCAATGACCTGGAACATAGGATTTGAGTGCACACTARATAAGTTTGCCAACTATACTAGATTAGGAGGAACTGTTGATTCCCTCGAGGGTAGAGAGGCCTTACAGAGAGATCTTGATAGATTAGAGTGCTGGGYAATCACCAATCATACAAAACTGAATAAGAATAAATGCCAGATTCTACACCTGRGAKGGTGTAATCCTGGATATAGGTACAGATGSGGCGACAAGAGACTGGAATGCAGCCCTGCAGAAAGGGATCTGGGAGTTTTGSTTGATGGYAAGCTCAATATGAGTCAAAAATGTGACCTGGCAGCCAAAAGGGCCAACTGTACCCTGGATTGCATTAAGCACATAKAGCTGGTCGAAAGAARTGATTGTCCCACTATACTCAGCATTGGTGCGGCCTCAYTGCACTGTGTGCAGTTTTGTGCTCCACAATATAAAAGGGGTATAAAAATATTAGAATGTGTCYAAAGGAGGGCAAACAAGATGGTTAAAGSACTAGAAGGCATGACTTATGAGGGGTGGCTGAGGATACTAGATTTGTTCAGCTTAGAGAAGAGGAGACTGAGGTGTGACCTCATTGCTGTTTAMAACTTCCTCAWGAGGGGAAGTGGAGATGGAGGTGCTGATCTTCTCTCTCTGATAACTGGTGATRGGACACGTGGAAATGGTATGAAGCTGCATCAGRGGGCATTCAGATTGGATATTAGGAAAAAGTTCTTCMCTGGGAGARTGGTCAAGTACTGGAACAAGCTTCCCAGGGAAGTCATGGCCCCAAGCCTGTYGGTGTTCAAGAAGTTTGGATAATGCTYTTAGACATAKGGTTTAACTTTTAGGTTGCTCTGTGTAGAGTTGGGAGTTAGATTTGATGGTCCTCTTGGATCCCTTGCAACTCAGGATRTTCTCTGATTCTATTGCTATTTATGAGATTTTAGAGGTGACTTGAGCAGTTCCTCAATTCCARTGACTGGAAACTAGAGCTACAAACATTTACACTGGAAGTAAAATGTAACAAAACAATGAAAGTAAATAATTATGGGAAGATGTAATCACAGGAAGCTGTCCTTTCATCATCACTTTGAATGCTTGAATAGAGATTAGGTTTCTTTTTACACAAATGAAAGAAAAAAATCGTTGAATATACATACCCYATCAGGCAGAAATTTGGTTGCTGTTGGACTTAAACTGTCCAATATTTCTAGGAGGATTTGCAAGGACAGGGAATTCCATTAGTAATGTTGCATGTTCCATTTTTAATAAATATGTTCCTTCAGAAGAATCGTTTCAGTGTTTTATCACTCATCATTTTCATGACTGAAAATATGGAGTTTTAATAGTAAAATTGTAAACAATTAATCAGTGTTTGTTTTATAGTCAAAAGAAGAAAAATGCAAACTTCAAAGTGGCAACACTTCAACTAAAACAGTACAATCTCAGGTGCCTCTAATCTACAGCTGTTTAGACCGATTTTTCATCTCTATTCAGAGGTGTTAAAGACCTATCAGATCATTAAATATGCCCATCTAGCAAACATTTAAGAGATCTATCGATTACTACACCACTTATAAGATGGTACTTAAAAGTAGAAGTACCAAAAGTAGTGAGTTACAGAGCACTCTGAACTTCAGTGGAAGTGTGGGATCACAAAATTTATCCTCAGTTAGATGCAAGTTATGTCAAGGAGTCATGTTCTTTAAGAACTAAGTGTGAAGAGTAGCTAGCATTTATGCCCAAATGAAATCACAACCATATTTTCATGRCATCTACCTGTTTGCAGTTATGATTTCCATCAAACAGTAATTGGTAGAAAACAATGGCCAGATGTTATTCAAGCAACTTCTCTGCGGGCTAACAAGATGAAAATTTTACTTTTAGGTCCTCACAGAACTCTTTGTCACTAAATTTCATAGTTTCAACTCTTATTCTACTAGATGATGGAACTGTGAAAAGCRGAAAGCAAGTCTCCAGTATAGCAAAAGATAGACACTGAAAATGTAGAAGACAAGGTGTCAATTGGCTACTGGCTTGTAATCTGACTAGATCTGTAGGTTTTTTCATTTTCAGACGGTTGTTCAACCCCCAAMCCCCCCMAAAACCCMAAACCAAATCAAAGTATGTTATGATGAAAAACTGTACAAAACCTGGATCTTCCTGTGCATYTAGAGCAGTTTTTATCAACCAGCCACTGATTCTGATACAGGTGCATTTCTGTGGAGAGGGACCATATAAAAAATATGCATCATGAAAGTAAAAGAAGGATGAACTAGAAATTATTTCCAAACAYATTAAGGACAAGAAGGTGGTTGGGAGTAGTCAGCATGAATTTACGAAGGGGAAATCCTTGATCAAATTGATAGCCTTCTRTGATGAGATGACTAGCTCAGTGGATGAAGGGAGAGCAGTGGATGTTGTTTATCTTGACTTTTCCACCCTGTGTCCCACAACATCCTCATCTACAAACTAAGGAAGTATGGACTAGAGAAATGGACTCTCAGGTGGCTCAAAAGCTGGCTGAGCTGCTGGGCCTAAAAGGTTGTGAACAGCGGCACAAAGTTTGGCCAGAGGCCAGTCACTAGTGGTGTACCCCAGGAGTTGACACTGGAACTGATACTGTTTAGCATGTTCTTTAATGACCTGGATGGTAGGATGGAGTGCACCCTAGAAAGTTTGCACATGATATGAAATTGGGAGGAGTGGTTGATAGACCAGATGGTTGTGCTGCTATTCAGAAGGACCTCAACAGGCTGGAGAAATGATCTGACAGGAACCTCATGGTGTTCGGCAAAGGGAAATGCCAAGTTCTGCCCCTGGGGAGAATCAACCCCATGCACCAGGACAGGCTGGGGACTGACCRACTGGAAAGCAGCTTTGTAGAGAAGGGGGTTGAGGTCCTGGTGGACACCAAGCTTACCATGAGGCAGTAATGTGCATTTGTAGCAAAGAAAGCTGAGACCCTCCTGTTCTGTGTTAGGAAGAGTGTTGTCAGCAGGTGGAGAGTCGTGATCCTTCCACTATGTTCAGCCCTGGGGTGCTGTGTCCTTTTTGGGGCACCCCAATGCAAGAGAGACTGGATTAGTCCAGTGAAGGGCCATGAAGACAATTAAGAGATTGGAGTGTTTTTCGTACAAGAAGCAGCTGAGAGAGCTGTGACTGTTCAAGCTGGAGAAAAGAAGGCTTGGGGAGGATCTTATCAGTGTGTATAAATACCAGAYAGTAGAGAATAAAGAAGATGGAGCCATACTTCTCTCAGTGGTATCCAGTGGAAGGACAAGAGGCAATGGGAACAAATYGAAATAAAGTAAATTCCATTTAAAGAAACCAATTCTGTAATTCCTTGAACTGCCTTCCTGAGGAGGTTATATCTATCCAGTGACAACAGGAGATTTAAATAGACATATTAGATGCCTAATTTTTGGACCACAGGATAAATTGCGCCCTGTATAAATGACCATTTTTTCCCAAAACTGATTTAATGATAATAAAACTATCTATCTGCCTCATGATCTTGCTTATGTCTGATAGCACATGTACAACACACACAGCAATAGTGAAAACTCCCTAAGGCATTAACCACTAAGGTACTGCCTCTTTGCATCATAGATATCAAACTATACAGAATTGTAGTCAACTGGGAAATGCGAATAAGAAACAAGAACATTCTACCATAAACCAATAAAAACAATTCAGTATCTAACAGGCTGTTCCTAGCAGCAATTGCAGTACTTCAAAGTAAATACCATGTAATAATGTGTGAAGACATTTTCTTAGGCCTCAGAAATATGATCTATTATTAGTTATCAAAATCATTAACAACTGTGCTGGTGTTGGTCAATAAAAATCATGTTGAAAAACCCAAGGTGCTACTGACAGCTTTATTCAATGTAATCTTCTGCTCTTGGTGTGGAAGTGACTTCAAGGTATTTGTTTTCCCAGCTGACAAGATACATAAATAGGAAACTGAAACTGGAAAGTAGTAATCGTGGTGGTTAAAGCAGCTGCTGATAGGAGGTAATATATGGCATGTGTATTGTGGTGCACACTTCAGTACAATTGTTTAAAATAAAAATGGCAGATTGAGAACAAAATATGATTTACAGTGTGTGAGAGTTGAGAAATATTGCCTAGGCTGAAAGGAGCAATTTATTGTCTGTGGAATAATACGACAAAGATGTTACAAAGGGAGCTTAACCATAAGTGATTAGTTTACATAAAAGAGCCTGATTTTGCTTATTAGGTTTCATTGAATTCCAAAGCATGTACAACAATTTACTCTATTTAAACATATTCTGCTATTAATTAACTACTGAGCCCTGAAAGGGACCACATTTTTGCTGTGAGTCTAAGTGGAAAGAGGATTATATTCTTTCTTCATTTTGTGTTCACAGYTCCATTTAAGTTCTGTCCGGGAGTCATGACCTTCTGAATCGTATATTGCCGARGGGAAAAGTGGGCCTATGCAGATTCATTGAGTAAGGGATATCTATAACCTTGTTATGGAGAGAGGCTGAACTTACAAAGGAGAGGACTTTCTCCTCTCCCATATTCTGCAGTTTGTTACAGTTAGAGCAAAAGGATTTTTTTATGGCTTCAAAGCTGGAGAAAACCACGTTGACTAGACACAGATTTTCTCAGAAATGGAAACATAAATGTCAATGCCCCACTACAGATAAACAGATGACATTGTTTGGAGGTCCTGAGCATGTGCGGTCTCAATGGTTTAAGGTGTCCTAAAGAGTCTTAGGGGACTAGAATTGTCTAATTAATGTGACCAGAAGCATGGGGCATGTGATGGGTAAGGAATCATGCCATTGCCCAGTTCACCTTTCTACTGGGCTCATAACTTCATAGATACACCTGAATTTGAAGAACTGATTTCTACCTTTCCTATGGTTCCCATGGATCTTTATRTGACCAATGAAGTTAGATCTGCTCCTTCTACGAGGAGACATAAAGAGCAGCTCATACCAACCTTCATACTGATAGAGAGCACAGGAACACTGCATAGTGGCTGGGGACAAGAAGAGTGCCAATTCTAGTTTCAGYCACAGAATAAGAAGTAAAACTCCAAAAATGATTTTGCACAAAATCTCATTATCCACTTTTTCCTCACTTTGGGATGCAAATAATATAAATCAGCACTCAGCATTTCTATAGATACATAGATTACCTGCTKGTGAATTGGTCTGGGGTGAGTTTCCTGTTGATATTATTAGATTGAGCAACAACTTTAGGGATGGCTGAKGTTGTCTTTGGCAAGCAGATGTGACTTTACTCTGGCTCACACCGAGCAAGCTGGATACAAACCTTCTCTGAAGTGGAAGCTGCACAACTCTAGTAAATATGATAGCAATACTAAATAGAGCTTTTATCTCAGGCTTAGCACTGTGCTGGTGTGGCTGTCTGGCTTCCTGACAGCTCAGAACACAAGCTAAGCAAGTCRAACTTAAAATGAAGAATATCAGAGRTATGTTTAGACATCACTGATCACAGGGATTTGTTGATTCACTTTTGGGATCTCACTGGCATAAAACAAGACATGAATGGAAGCACAAAGTGCCCATGCGTGGATTTTGGCACCTTGCAGAACTGCATTGTGCAGACCTTGTAGGCTATAATCACTGCCTGAACTAGATGTTGTGACTCTCCCTTTGGAAACATACAGCTGTGTCCATTGACTGTAGAGAGCTTAGACTTCTCACTTAGAGAGTGTAAATTTACCCAGACATGTCCTACTTGTCACTAGAGACAAGGAAATTCCACAGTAATTGAAAATGAGCAAACCCAGCTTCCAGATCTATGCAGTCCAAAGCTCTATTCCAAGTGTTTTAGTTGACTTTTCCAAATGTTTTTCAGGCTACCATGAAATTCAGGAAGCAGATCTGTAGGCTRGTGATGAGACTCCAAAGGGGAAGGAGACGGTAATGAGGAGAGAAAATCCTATCTATCTCCGAAGTTTGTCACAGTATTTTTCTGGGATTGCTTTATCCAAYCTTAGGATACATTGAGGATTGATTTATTGCTAATAGGAACTTCTGCTATTGGGGGTGTACTAAAATTGAATGATTTTAACACCATTTCTATCTTCACGGCTAAAGAGAACATATTGGAAATGTTATCAGGATGTGGTTTTTCAGGTACGCGTGGGTTATCATCACCCACTCAAATGCATTTCCCATGACAAGTTGCATTATGTTGCCAGCTGCAGAACTGTGGAACTTATYTGGATATAGAAGAGTGTTTAAGGTTTTGAGCAAGGATGCTGAGAGTTATGGGATGACCTATGTACAAAGAACAATGAAATTATCCAGGRCTCAGCTGGGAACCCCCCCACTGAAGGGGAGGGTGTGGTAGAGAACTACAGAATCATGAATGACAAAAAACCTAACAAAAATAGTATAGCTATGGATTGATTGTTCACTGTCTCTTTTAACAAAAGGGACAGCTCAATGAACTTAATGAACCAAGTTCAACACAAACAGAAGGAGGTGGTTTTTTGTACAAGCAGTACAAGAGCTTTTACCTTTCACTATGGATCAYGACTTCTAGGCCACAAAAATTTCCATACTCTCTTTTCCAGAGTCCTTCCTGACTGCTTGCCAGGGATACTATGAGTGCTAAAAACTTAYGTTGGTTCTAGGGAAAAACTGCACAAGTTCATGAACGAGAAATCTTTTGAGAGTTACTAAATATGTGGAAACAAAATTTGGTTGAAGGAGTTSCTAAGGAGGTGGGGAGAATTTTAAGAAGTACAATACACACACTATTCTTACTCTTCCCTAAGTATCTGCTATTGGCCAGATTTGAGGACACGACCCATTGAAGCTGTTCTTATATTATTATATGTTCTTAAGAGTGGACCAATAAGGAAAGCTGACATTATCAGAGCTCTCTGTACCCMAGAAGTGTACCCATCTGAAACTTATTTTGCAATGCAATGGTGAGACCCTTGGGAAAGTTTTTGTATTTGTAAATGYTGTCCAGAGCTTTCTTTCTCACCTTCTCCAAAGCATGCAGTATGTGTCTTATGGCTCTTGGTTATACGATGAGTTTGGTACTTGGATTGGAGGATCAGTAAGACTGGCTACACTTGAAGTATTCAGAATAGTAGAAGATGTATTGTCAGTTCTACCTTTTTCGCATGTTTCCAAGTTCTCCCTGATATCCATACAGAACCAATGAAGGTTATAGTCTGAGGGATCAGTTATCTCTGAAACTTAGCAATATTCTATTTCTCATTAGAATATATTCATCAGAGAGGGAGAACAGTTAAAGAGCCTAAGAAGGTCAATAATATGTTTGACAGGAAAGTTATGTTCTTTGGAAGATACATAATTTACAGACCTTAATCCTCTGTAAATATTTATTTCATTGATTTGTCTCCCACTCCTTTTATAGTTTCTTTATGTATGCCTGTCAGAAACCACATTGAACAGGCATTTTTACTGCAGAAATGAAGTAATGACTGAAAAGCTTGATGACTGCAGGAATACTGTTAATTAAAGGTAATGAGACTATGTACSATTTCATAATTAACACCAAACATAAATAAACTGAACTTTTTCACATCTACATGTAATATAAAAATCTTTCTCAACTCATATTATTTTGCTTTAGGTGTTACAAAGACAAATATGCTCAGTACACATATACATGATGTGAAAACATAATCACATCTTGTATTCAGCCTCCATTATTGGAAAATACTGTGGTTTAATTCAGACAAAATATAAGCTTTTGATTGACCTCCACCTCACTTTARTTTGTAGCTTGAGGTACTATTGAATCAGAATCAGACATATATAAAATAGGTTGCACACAAAGTCTGCAAAAATAGTACTGAGATTGACAAATCAAGCKCTCAGAAGTTAGAACATTCCAGGAATAAGGTTGCATGGCCAATTAATTCTGCCTTCTTTTCTCTGTTCATACTTGTACAACAATGATATTTTTCTCCATAAATTCCTCCCTTATTCAGTGCACAGGAATCAACAATGCTCACTTAAAATATTGCAGTTCACTGAGAGAGCATCATGTTGCTAGACTGTGCAATGGCAAGGGAGAGGACTAATGAGAAGCTATTATAAGGGAAGTGTTTCTAAGTTCAGCAGTTCTGTGGGGACACAGAATACAGTGATATATAGTTCAGTCGTTGGTAGGTAGTGTCAGATGCTTGAGCAAGTCCCAAAAGATTCTGATGTGGCTGTATTTTTCTGAGGCCAGAAAAAGGCACATTCTTGATATCAAAAGACCCCTGGCAAATTTCAAGTTCCTTTTTCAAAGGATGAAACTGTGAAAGGACGTTTTGGAGGAAATGTCTCTAAAGGCTTGTTAGAGTGGACAAAGCAGTATTTGTCAATAGTATTTTTCTCTGAAACATTTTCTCAACCATTGTGGCTTCTTCAAAATAAAGAAAAAAAAACCTCCATGAAATACCCCTGCCTGCAGAAGAAAGCAAGCCAAAATAAATCCAACAAAATTGACTTTGTCTAAGTGTCYTGGTTTCAGCCGGGATAGAGTTAATTTTCTTCCTAGTAATTGGTATAGCGCTGTGTTTTGGATTTAGTATGAGAATAATGTTGATAACACACTGATGTTTTAGTTGTTGCTAAGTAGTGCTTACAGTAGTCAAGGACTTTTCAGCTTCCCATGCTCTGCCAGGTRCACAAGAAGCTGGGAGGGAACATAGCCAGGACAGCTGACCCAACTGRCCAAGGGGATATACCATACCATATGATGTCATGCTYAGTATATAAACTGGGGGGAGTTGGCTGGGGGGGCTCCAATTGCTGCTCAGGGACTGGCTGGGCATCGGCTGGTGGGTGGTGAGCAACAGCATCATGCATCACTTGCTTTGTATATTCTATTATTATTATTATTATTACTACTACTACTACTACTACTATTTTACTTTATTTTATTTCACTTATTAAACTGTCTTTATCTCAACCCATGAGTTTTCTCACTATTACTCTCCCGATTCTCTCCCCCATCCCACTGGAGGTAGGGAGAGTGAGCGAGCAGCTGTATGGTGTTTAGCTGCTGGCTAGGGTTAAACCACGACACAAACACTTAAAATGTAARGTTGTTATAACCTATTAAAACCAGGTTCTTATAAAAAGAAGTGCTGGGCTGTCAATAACAGAGTACTGTCAGTCCTTYCCCAGATACCTTTATATTTATTTATATTTTATTTCTACAGGTGTAGCTAAAAGTTATAGGATGGGATCCTAAGGTTCCACCATGTAGAATACATTACTTACCCTGAAAAAACTTAAGTCTGGGTACACAAAACCAAAAATGTATATAGCATGACTCTGGTTGATGAAGAAAGGTGCTGATGGTCACAGTGAGGTGAACTCTGCTCCAAAATGCTTCCACTTAATGGTAGTTGTTGCCCTTTTTGACTGAAAGAAGAAATAAGACCGATTTGTGGAAGAGAGCGCTGCAAATAATGAAGTGCTGTCTGAGGCAAACAGCATGTCAGATCTACTGCTTCTTGTCCAAGCAGCTTCCATGAGCCAAAATACAAAGTCTAAAATCTTTGAACTGCAGCATTTGTGGAGCGACCACAGGAGCCTGAAGAAGCAGTTCTGTGTTCTTGAGAACC
This sequence comes from Oceanodroma leucorhoa, assembly GCA_030449065.1. Classification (NCBI taxonomy): domain Eukaryota; kingdom Metazoa; phylum Chordata; class Aves; order Procellariiformes; genus Oceanodroma; species Oceanodroma leucorhoa. The sequence continues at coordinate 2,884,902 of JASVER010000079.1, forward strand.
ATCAGAGATTCAGAGCTTCTTGGCATGTAACTAACAAGAATTGCATAGTTGAGTATCTCTGATGAAGAAAAAAGCTTTTTGTCTGCTTTTTTTTTTTTTTTTTCTTTTCACAGAAACATGCTCACGTCCTTGAAATCTCATTTAAGGCAAAGGAGCAGCAACACAATCTATTTGTCTTCTTGTATACAAATGTACACATAAAGATAACTGTATAAATACAGAATACACAGACACATTTTGAAAAGTGAGCTGAGGTATCTTGATTTGTAGTGTCACTTTTGTAACACCCTCAAAAGAGAGTTTTCAGAAAATGCTGACTGTTTCTTTTCTTCTAGTGGTTCCCTTCAAGGCATCTCTAGATAAGCACACAGGGTACAATATAGCTCAAATCATTACTCACTCAAGAAAACGTTGGTCATCATTCTTTTCTTGATTAAAGCCTCAAAACTGCATGTTAGACCTTAAAGATTTCTCTGTGTCCTGTTGGTTGCTGAATTTATGTCAAAATAATATTATCAAAYATTTCCCTGACAAAACAGGGTTTTGATCAATACAATGAATGTCAGATCTGCAATGCTAGGCTTAGGCAGGTTGCTTTCCCACGTAGTCCCTTTTTTCCATAATATAAATGTATTTTTAATGAGTTTGTGTGGGTTTTTTTTCTGTAAAATTTTCTTTTATTTACATTCAGATTTCCCCCCGAGTCAGTTTTTTTTTAGCACTGCCTATAAAGATTATTTCATTGTTGATTTATTCATGGCCACAGCAAAACCATCTCACTTATGGGAAATACACTTCTGAGGAAATAATTTACGTTATACAAATTAATGAATTCTACTACAGGGTTTAACTTCATAAATTGCTAAATCAGCAAATGGCCAAAAGTGCCAGGCAGTTCAGTTCTGTGCTGCCTGACTGGAGATGCATTTTGCACCGCTTTTTATACATTCCTGTATAATCTCATGTTTAGTTCTCCCAGATATTCTGCATTTGAGTTGTTCTGCTACTTCTTGTGTGACTTTGGGGAAAAAAACACAGTTAGATGTAGATATGATAATTCCTATTATCCTTAGCTCAAAAAAATTGGAATTGTGTCTCCTGAGATGTCTGACTTGTATACACAATGTGTGGAGAGGATTAATTACTTCAAGGAGGTATTCACAATAGCCAGCATGTTGTTCAGACACCCRAACTTAGCAGTTTAAAAGGAGATGTACCTTGAAGCCTCCCTTCTTTAGATGAAAGGCAGCTCTCTGCATTCTTATTTTAATGTGTTTCATACTRAACAGTCACTGGGCAAAAAGATAAACTTAGAAACAGGGATCAAACCATAAGATGCTTCCTCTGCTCTGCGAAGTATCTCAGTGCACATGGGAAAATTAAGCCTAAGTCTACCTATGTAACAATTAGCTCTGAGTTAATATCGCTGATTTTATTTTTATCTGAGTTGTGTTATAGTGGTAAGAGCTAAATAAATGCACTGACTATGACATTGACTCTGTCGTTAACCCTGTGTCTTGTTTTTGTTGTCCTATTTCCAAAATGACAAAGTAGGCCAAATAAAAGTGTAGTCAAGAAGGAAATACATAATGTGAGTTAAGGAACAGCTTCTGCTGGAAAAGAACTGTAAACTAGAAATATTCAGTCTTGAGATTAATGAAATTAAGAATAACGTGGAGGAGATATGTTTGATAGTATACAATACTAGAGGCCATGCAACTAAAATATCAGGAAGCCATTTTTTTGCAYTGTTTTTTTTTATTATTTATTTTTCACAGAGATGAAAAATAACTGAATTGTGCAACTGATCATCTGAACAAGTTCTGAACGTCCCCAAAACTGGGCAAAATCTTGGATAAGGGATAACAGACAGTACTGGTGGTGAGTAAGCAGGAAGACAGCATCTAGAATCATCTTGTACATGCTTGATTTCTAATATTCTTTCTCTAAGTGTAYACCATGGGCCACGGGGCTAACTTGTCCTTTGGTTTGATTCAATATAACGGTTCTTATGTTCCCTAGTACACTTCATGCTCTTTCTTTTGCCCACAATTTTTGTACTGTTTGTTTCTTGGAGTTACACTTSAATAGCAGACGTGGACACTGCTCTGCTCAGGCAACACCTTGATGATGAGCTTTACAGTACCATTAAGTTGTAAGGGGTGAGAGAACTGGTTATGTCTGGGTCTCCTCTGACTGAGAAGAAYATGGAACCAAAGCCTTTTTACTCCAGGCTGAGGACTTCAGTCACTAGGTTGTTTTATCTGATGGGTGGCATCACTTGTATATTGATGTATGTAGTTTTGTATTGAAATCAGTCCTCTGAGTGTGTTAGACAGGCTTTAGGGTGTTAGCTTCCACAAGTAGTCATACTGGGTTTACGTGGCAAGGTTTTGCTAGCAGGAGGGGTTGCAGGAGTGGCTTCTGAGAGAAGACACCAGGAGCTGCTCCCATGTCGGACAGAGCCTGTTCCAGCCGGCTCCAAGACAGACCGGCTGCTGGCCAAGGCTGAGCCAATCAGTGATGGTGGTAGTGCCTCTGGGATAACATATTTAAGAAAGGATAAAAAAAGCTGCTCAACAGTAGCTGAGAGAGAGAACTGAGAATATGTGAGAGAAGCAACTCTGCAGACACCAAGGTCAGTGAAGAAGGAGGGGGAGGGGGTGCTCCAGGCACTGGAGCAGAGATACTCCCGCAGCCCGTGGAGAAGACCATGCCACGGAGCAGATATTCACAGTGCAGCCCATGGATGACCCCACGTTAGAGCAGGTGGATGTGCCCTGAAGGAAGCTACAGTCCATGGACAGCCTGCCCGGGAGCAAGCTCCTGGCCAGAACTGTATCCCATGGGAGACCCACACTGAAGCAGTCCTTTCCTGAAGAACTGCATTACATGGAAAGGACCCATGCTGGAACAGTTTGTGAAGAACTGCGGCCTCTGAGAAGGATCCATGTTGAAGAAGTCTGTGAAGGACTGTATCCTGTGGGACGCACCCCACGCTGGAGCAGGGGAAGAGCTTGAGAAGGAAGGAGTAGCAGAGGTGAAGTGTGATGAACTGACCACRACCCCCGTTCCCCATCTCCCTGCACCGCTCAGGGGGGAGGAGGTGGAGAAGTTGGGAGTGAAGGTGAGCCTGGGAAGAAGGGAGGAATGGGGTGTTTTTAGCTTTGCTCTTATTTCTCATTACCCTTCTCTCTTATTAATCGGCAATAAATTAAATTAATTTCCCCGAGTTGAGCCTGTTTTGCCCATGACGGTAACTGGTAAGTGGTCTCCCTCTCCTTGTCTCAACCCACAAGCTTTTCATCGTATTTTCTGCCCCAGTCCCGTTGAGGAGGGGCAGTGATAGAGTGGCTTGGTGGGCAGCTGGCAGCCAGTGAAGGTCAGCCCACCACAGTAGTAAGGGAGAGTATTTCAGGGAAATCCTAGGTGATTACCATCAAAGGTCTCTGCTGATGGTTTTAAGTTCAAGCCAATTTTGCTGAACAAACTAATTGCGGACTCTGGATGTTCTTTGTCTTACAACTGCAGTGATATGGGAGTGCATGTATAAGCTAATCAATTCTTGGAAGAAGAGAAAAGCTATTAAGAAGTAGGTGACTGAAATCTGTGGTATGGCCATAGAAAGATGCTGTGAAATCATTTAATTGAGTTCTGAAAAGCCTAAGTGTATTGCTATTGCTTATTCTATTCATTTAATAATTTTGTTCATTTTTCTTGATCAAGTTGGTGCAATGCTGCTGATTTGGCATATATTGACAATATTTGTGTGTGTATTAAATGTATTGTACTGGAATAGCTTAGAAAATCAATGGTGATATTGTATTAGCATACTACTACCTACTGACTCATGTCATGACTTAGCGTAATGCAGCATATTTTTGTGTACATTAGGGTATTCTGTTTGGAACTAACTGCTACTAAGATGACAAGACTGAAAGATGTGGAGGCATGTTTATTGATATAAGAATTTAAATGCAGTCACATCAAATAGAGAAGTTTCTAAATGGATACTTTTTCTGAGTAGGAACTTCCCCCCACCAGTGGCCCCCTATGCTGGGCAGTCCTTCAGGATGAAAGAAAGGACAACATCAGTAAAAAGGGATCCCAAGATAAGATAGGGCTGCAGGCTCCATGTTCCAATTTCTCAGGGTTATTTAACAGCAGGTTTCAAGTCCTTAAGTCCATGTTTCTGACAGTGAAGTCCATTTTGGCTTTCATTCTTGATAAGTCTAAGGTTCCCCTCCAACCATCTGAATACTGGTTCTTGCAAAATGTGATAGGGAGCTTAACAAGGTACATTAAACATAGCCCTCAACCTTACAATTTTTACTGCCCGAGCTGAGTTCCTAACATCTCAGACACTGCAGTACTGAGCACCTTAATGCCTGTAGCTCTTTGATGGATATTGGCCTGGGAACATTGTCTAGATCTTAACAAAGTCAAGGTAAAGCTGATCGCTGACGTCTATGAGAACTGTTCTCATCTGAACCAGTATATTACTGAAGACGTTAAAAAATATATTCTGGTGCAGTAAACCTTGTATGTGTACAGAGACCTCTTAAGTTTTTTCAAGTTTTTTCAAGTGCTGTTTTACAGCTGGCTGATCATGAGCTGGCAGTATGCCCAGGTGGCCAAGGTGGCCAACGGCATCCTGGCCTGTGTCAGGAATAGCGTGGCCAGCAGGAGTAGGGAGGTGATCGTGCCCCTGTACTCAGCACTGGTGAGGCTGCACCTCGAATACTGTGTTCAGTTTTGGGCCCCTCATGACAAGAAGGACATTGAGGTGCTGGAGTGTGTCCAGAGAAGGGCAATGAAGCTGGTGAAGGGTCTGGAGCACAGGTCTTATGAGGAGTGGCTGAGGGAGCTGGGGTTGTTTAGCCTGGAGAAAAGGAGGCTGAGGGGAGACCTTATCACTCTCTACAACTAYCTGAAAGGAGGCTGTAGTGAGGTGGGTGTTGGTCTCTTCTCCCAAGTAACTAGCAATAGGATGAGAGGAAATGGCTTCAAGTTGCTCCAGGGGAGGTTTAGATTGGACATTAGGAAAAATTTCTTCATTGCAAAGGTTGTCAAACACTGGAACAGGCTGCCCAGGGAAGTGGTGGGGAGGTGTTCAAAAAACCTCTAGATTTGGCACTTCAGGACATGGTTTAGTGGGCATGGTGGTGTTGGGTCAATGGTTGGACTTGATGATGTTAGAGGTCTTTTCCAACCTTAATGATTCTATGATTCTAAGTTCTCTTCTGCACTTTCCCAGGTTCTCCTCCRCTCACAGAGGTTCTGATTCTCTATTGTTACCAACAAGGCAATCTCCCTAGCAAATGTAGTCCTTTTAAAAAAAAACAGCAAGTGGATTATTGGTGCCTGCAGTTTTACATCGTGACAAGTTCTCTGTTCTATGTTATTTAAATTAAGTTGGGTGCAGTTCTGTAATGGCAAACATCACCAACATATAGCGTTGTATGGTTTAAGAATGTAATCAAATTGTACTCAGCATGAGTAACATATTAGAGATTATTGCTTATTACAGTCACTACCGTTCAAAGAAATACCAGATCAAAGTACATTCTGGCCTGTAATTTAGACATTGTAATACATGCTTAGAACAATTCGAATAAAGTCTGTATTAGCATAAGAATTATGAGCTGGTAACACTCTCCTTTTGGAAAAGATGTTCTCTGTTAATTGGTGGCATTACATGTGTGCCTGTTCACTTTTATGTATGGCTGATTTTGCAAGATCAGGGCAAGATTAAGAAATATCCCTCAAAGACATCATGGTTTGTTTTGTTTTTTTTTTTTTTTTTTTTTTTTTTTTTTTTGTAATGAGATATTGTCTCTGAAGTGGTAATATTTATGTGTAAAAAGGAAAGGAGCTTTACTTTCAGCGTCTTGATTCTTTTTCTTATTAAGGTCCACCAAGTACGCCAGCTTCCCAGGGACTGGAGCAGAAAGTGTACTTTAAAATTGGATTTCTTGATTTTCCCCTGCTGATCATTTGGGTCAAGGTTTCCAAAGACCCACATCCATAGACCACATTTTTCCAAATTAGATCTTATGTGTTTCAGTCGTGCCACAAAGGTCTGGATATTTGTTAAAAAAAATGAGACCTTAACACTCATTTTAGCATCTAAACATAGTTTTGAATGTAAGAGTTGTCCTGACTGACACACAAGTTTATCTGTTTACCTTTCACCATCACGGTTAACATTTTAAATTTGTATTAATCCAAAACCTTTTTGTCTAAAGGATCTTAAATCTCTCTTTGTAAATGACCTTCAAAAATATTTTCATTTTATATTTGCAAATGGATGAAATAATGAAGATTCAAAAGGCATTCCTGAAAGATTAAACTGATCAGGTAGGTCTTTTAAAAAAGAGGATTTTTACAGGAAAATTTTGTATTACTGAAAAGTAAAAGTGAAAAAAAAAATTAAGATGGATTCATGTCTGCAGCCTTTAGAAGCAAAAGAAAGAATCTCATACAACTCTTTGAGGTATAATCTATTTTTCAAAGGATTTCAAAATATATAGAATCCTTTACGGCTCATGACAAGGGTTTTTTTAATAGTTAATTTTACTGATTGTTTAAAAACTGCATCTTCTTTGTAGTCAAGTTTTTATGCCTTTCAGCCTCTGGATTCATTTGGACCTTTTTATCTTCCAGATTAAAGAGCTATTTGCAATCAAAGAGAACTTTCCTGCAAGACAGATAGAGACCTTAAACAGGCCATCTCTTACACTTCTTGTGGAAAGAGCTTCTTTTATCTTTCTCTATGGATCATGACTTCTAGTCCACAAAACCTTCCATCCTTTCTTTTCCAAAGTCTTTCCAATTAGCAATACCTAGTCCACTTGGGATTCTGATCCTCTGGTTTAATTGAAAAATCACCTATTTTTTCAGTCTCGCTTTTTTCTAGAAGTTCCTTCAGGGATATTATCTTTCCTCTTAGCTAGCTATACTCAAATTTTCTCAGAGAAATTATATTTAGTGCCCATAGTAACTTTCAGAAAGATAGTTTCCCTGCATCATTTTATTGTCCCATAGATAAGCGATAGACTATGAAAATTTATTACTAATAAAATGTAACTTGAGTTTATAACAGAAATAAAATTTCAGAGATGGTTATTCTTTTGATTCTAAAAATTAATATATCCATTTAAGTATTTTATTTATTGCCTACTACTTTTACAATACAATATAGCAATGTATTATGGATTCCAGTGATAGTCTATTTTAGAATTATTTACCTAGATACTATTAAGGTGAGCACAATAACTTGTAACTGATTTTTTTTTTTTTTTTTTAACAAGTAACTGATTTTTAAATAACTAGGTAGTGTATTTATCAAAACTATCATCTCAGGCAGTTTAAAACTAGAGTAAAGAGGTCGCTGAATATTTTTATCCATAACTGTTAGGCCTGTCTCCAGGGCCATAACTCTGAAAAATTCAGTTATGAAGCATTTTGCATGATAAGAACTGATTTGGGTTCTTGCTCAGGGTTCAAGAAACTCAGATTCAATCCTGTCTTTATCAAAAAATATTTAAACAGCTCAGTTCTGAGAACATTGGCTATTCTGATTCTCTGTTTCTCCTCCTTGAGACGTGTTGTGGTTTAACCCGGCAGGCACCTAAGCACCACCCAGCCGCTTGCAGACTCCCCGCCTCTGTAGGATGGGGGAGAGAATGGGAAGGGTAAAAGTGAGAAAGCTCGTGAGTTGAGATAAAGACAGTTTAATAATTGAAATAATAATAATAATAATAATAATAATAATAATAATAAATAATAATAATAAGTAATGAAAAGGAAGATAACAAAAAGAGAGAGAAATAAAACCCAAGACAGACAAGTGATGCAAGTGAAAAACAATTGCTCACCACCAACTGACTGATGCCCAGCCAGTCCCTGAGCAGCAGCCTCCCCAGCCTGATCTTACTGTCATTCCTAGAATTGCTTTTCTCTCTTGCTTATTGTTTTTAGGTAGAGTTAAAATAAACTTTAAAAAAGAATGTTTTTTTCACTAGAAGTGTAGAAAATACAGTTCATCTTTTAAAGTTCAAATGTATAAAGTGGACTTACGGAGTATATGGAGACTCCAACTAGTTATCTTTAAACATAATTTATGGATCTACCACTGTACATATGCAGAGAACAGAAGTGCCTTTATAATGGCACTGATGGAGTAGAAGGTGTTTTAGAAAAAACAATATCAATATATTTATTGAGTTTTGCCCATTTACACTTTTGTCCACTTATGACTGCTTTTAGTGATAGAGCATTTATTTGTTCTTTGTTCTTTGACTTGTCCATTCAAYAGCACCTTGGATAGATTAACTGGTGAACACAGGTATTAAATATTTTGCTCTGGATAATCCATCCTGAAGAAAGATAACTCTACCAGTTGTGTTCCCCTATACTCTATTATATTCATTGTATATTGCAAAGGAGTTCATGTTCAGGCTTTTAAAAGTGATTCAGTAGAATTATTGGTCAAACTGTTTCAAAAAGATATTATATTGTGTCCTTTTTTTTTTTTTTTTTCTGTGGCATATCACTTTCAGCATCCATCCAACAAGTTTTCTTCCATTCTGGTTTGTGGAACTRTATCAGCAGTTTGAAGCCAGGTCAGTCCAACCTGCTAAAGTGTAAACARCTCCTTGCTTGAACTGAGTGTGATGTTCACGCAAGTTCTTTCCTGCTACTTATTTAATACCTACGTTAACAGCAAAAAAATTTGAATACAAATTCACTATTGATCTATCCTTCCTTCACATGCTACCTGGTCCTTACAGTCACCTATGCTACTGGGTCAATAAAAATACAGTGTCTGTGGTTTGAGGGAGRGGACACATCCTGACTGAGGTAAAAGTACATGATGGAGAACACCTACAGGTCCTGATCTTCTGACAACTGGGTCTGAAACCTGGCTGACATGTGCCACAATCCCCTTCTGACCTGCATTCCTGGCTTGCTTTCTGTGCAGCACTGTCTGAGAGGGAGGAAGCAGCTTATGCTTAGATCTGGTCCTGACATGGGGTTAGGACCACGAGGGRCTTTCACTGGACTCACACACACAAAATGGTTACCCACCACACCGTTGGCATAACCATAGTGATAGTCTTCTCTGACAGACTTTGTGGCGCTTGCAAGCAATACAAAAAACTGGATTCACTCCCACTGCTGTGGGTTCCTATCATTTCTTCTAACGTTGACTTTTACAAGGGATTCACCTCTGTGTGAAAGCATCTCTTATGACTATGCTTGAAGTTACTTTTAACACTTTATAAGGTCTTCTCCAGCAGAAGGAGGAATAAGGATCTGAAAAAATACTTCTCTGGCCTCCCCTGGTCATATCTGCTCCTGGAYGTCATCTGCTACTTAGTTTAAACTGCCCACTTCTGGGTGTCAGTTGAAATGTGATATTTGATGTCTTGTAGTATTGCACTAAGTTAACCTGTGGATTCTTCCTGTGTGACTGGTACTCAGTGTCACCGAAACTACAGGTGAAAGTAGCTCAGAAGTGCCAGGAGTTAGCAAAAAAAATCACATCCCTTACCTGGATCATCACAACTGCAGCACGACCTTTTCTAATGGCTCTCTCTCTGAGACAATAGTTTGGGCTGACACAAATCATTCTGAATGTACAAGGTGCTGAATATTTGAAAGATACTTAGCATTTCACATGCTAACTAAGAAATTATTTTTCTGAGGCTGAGTATAATGACATCCAGAAAGYTGGTGGCAAAGTCTCCAGATTATTCAAGGGAAATGACCTTGAAATTGATCAAAGTCCAATGAGTTATTAAAAATTGAGCAAAAATTGGTAGAGCAGGAGCAAATATGACTAGTGCTCAAGGTACCTGAATTATAAATGCATCTTATTGACTCAGTCCAATTCCCAGAAGAACTTGAGAATGCTAAGAATCCACCTCCTCTTTAGAGAATTTTTATGCTATGGTTGTACTTTGAAATTTCACCATATTTCAAAGCCTATGGATGGTGGGCTCAATGCTCAGTGGCACACTTTCTGCTCAGCCAGCCTCCAGTTAGCTGAAGCTAACTGTGTCAAATCACTGCTGCTCCTTATCTATTTCCAACCCGAGTCTGCTCTGGATTTATAGGTGGGACCACACGGTACAGATCAAACACTCACGTGATGCTTCCTATGAGTTTTCCTAGTGAAGCTTTCTGTCTGTTCTATGTCTGCAAATCTGCTGGTGCGGGAGCCCATAGGCATGAATCACCTATATTTCTATGTGAGTCAACAATGTTGCCTTTGAAGTCAGTGCAGTTCTCCAGCATGAATAAAAGCTGAGTGAAAATAAATCGGGCCCAGTGAATTGCACTAGCATCAAAGTACCCAAATGACAACTGAGTGGCCCAATGTATAGTGATAGCACTGCCGTGCATGAATACAAACAATAAAGCATCCTCAGAGTAYGCAACGTGTCTGCACCACAGTCGAGGTCTTCAAGTTTCATAAAGCCATATTGAGACTGGAAGGACTGGTGACCTTTTGTTGTTCCTTTTGAGTAGGCATGTCATGCAGGATATGTTGATTTATTGTCAGATTATATGAAACAATAGAGTAACCAGATACTGTATTTTATGTTAGAGATGACTAGCTTCTTTTTTATGGTCTTGCTGGCCCAGATGTTAGTTGGGAGACAAAAGATTTCCTTTAACTTGCAAGGCTGTTCTTCAGTCTTCAGTTCCCACCCTGTTTGTGCTCAGCCTCACTTTTTTTTGGAGGGGTGGGGGGGTGTGGGGAGCAGGGGTTAGATTGCAGATGACAGCATCATTAACATCGAACAGACTATGTTTAAATGCTCTTGTCATGGAAGAATCCATGGCCGGTGCTGGTCAAAACAGACTCCAGCCCATGGGGAGACAAAATGTCAGCCAGTCAGAGAGGTCTGCAGCTCCCTGATGCAGGCAGGAGCTGCTGGTGGCAATCAGAGGAGGATGCTGCCAAGGGCAGGCAGGAGACATTCTGAAGGTGGGGCTCCACACCTAAGGGGGTTTGCCTCTGAGGGGACTGTGGCTGTGACGGGCCCCACACTGGGGCAGGAATATCCCATGGGATTGCAGCTGTGGGAGAGCCATGCTGGGGCAGGGACACACCTGAGGGACTGTGGCTGTGGGCAACCCACCCTGGGGCAGGGACATCCCCGAGGGACTGCAGCTGTGGGTGACCCACACTGGGGCAGGTACACTCTTGTGGGACTGTGGCCACGGGTGACCCACATCAGGGCAGGGAAAACCTTGAGGGACTGTGGCCATGGTCAGCCTACCCTGGAGCAGGGACACCCCTGAGGCCATGGGTGACCCATGCTGGGGCAGGGACACTGAGAAGTAGAAGTGGCAGAGGGAAACAATGAAGACACAAGAAGTGGAGGAAAGCCAGGGATCAGCAGAAGGAAACCATTACCCATATGACCCCGATCTCCTGCACTGCTTGGTTCCTCACCAAAGGGTTTGGGATGGGCTGAGTGTAACCAACAGAAAAAAGTAGGGATGCTGAGGCTTCAAAGAAAGAGGACAAGAGTTTGGCTTAATTTAATCTTAGAGGAGGAGGAAAAAAGGTGTTTACTTAAGTATTTGTTTAATTACTTATGTTTTCTTTTTCTCAATACCCAAACCAGTCATCAGATATTTTTGCTAAAAATAATTCAATTAAGTGAAAGCTCCCTGAGTTTTGCCCATAACAGTCACATAAACAAAATGAAATCTATATCCAGAAAAAGGTTCTATCTGGCTATCTACCTAACAGACCTAAAGAAATCACTGTTTCCTTATACCCTGTTGGTGTCTTGGAAAAGGAACTAATTACAGTTCTCAGTGTGACGCCTAAGAATGAACGTAGTTTCACCATTCTGGGATGCATGGGAAGGATGCCTCTGTAATGAGGACAGGAAAGTTGCATGGTGAGTGCCCTGCTAGAAGTTACGCACTATACTACACRTGAATTTATAATGACAGAGGTGCTATGGACCATTAGTTATCTTCCCTCATGATAAATCTGCCATGGAAGCTAAATCCTAGTACTTTGCTACCAATCCTGAGGACAGTCACAAACTTCAGGTACTTTTATGTTTTTGGTCCAGATGCTTCCTGATTTTTTCTCCCAGCCCTTCTGCAAGGTAGGAAATTGCTATTTTTTCATTCTCTGATGTGCACCATTGCAACCGGCCAGGCTGCTTTAGTTCTAGACTGAAAATGAGCTACTACTAGAATCCCAGCCTCTGTTTTTCTGTGTTTATTCAAGCATTTATCACTGGTGTATCTAGGCAAGCAGATAGGTAATGCGGTCTTTGAACAGGCTCAGTTAGTCACAGAATTCCCTGGATGCATCCAACTCTGCTCTAGGGTTATGTGTATTTCGTTCGAGCTCTTATTCACTTGTATWTTCTTTATCACCATTGATTTCTCTGATTGGGCCTCCTTTAAATGACATTTTGTGTAAGCAGCAATAAGAGAAAAAGTATCCTCAATCCTGGAGGTTCTTTAGAAGTGCAGCCAGACGGCTTTCATTTAGAAATCTCCAGTGAACTGTGTTTTCACATGAGATATCCAATAACCTCTGCTTTCAGCTGCACTTGAAATGTTTTGAGAATGATTTGTCCTGCCCCAGCTCAGTGTTGTGCTTCGTGCTTGCATTGGTTTCCTTCAGATTGTTTGCAGCCAAGGTGAATCATGTAAYAGGACAAGCCAACCAGACTGGAGTGACTATGTCAAACCCTATGCCACTATTAAGACAGTGCATTATTTAACTGCATATGCATATAACGCATTCCTCCCCRGTAGAACAGAAGAAATCTCCAGACATGAATGCTGTATCTTATGTGTCTGTATCATACGTAGTATCATRCATATTTCTCTGTATCACATGTAGTATGGGATGTTCGTCTGGTTCTGTAAGTTCATCAAGGTACCACTGATCATGGCACTAGGATTTTTTTGTTAAAAGTCCTACTGTTCTGACATTTTTACCACAAGAAGGAAAATCTCAATCCTCATCTTCCAGACACCGCTATGTTTTTATTTTATCTGGGAATTCAAAAGCAGACATTTATAATTAGAGATATTTTTACTTCAGCATATTTTGTTGAAATACCTAATTCTATTAATATGTTTAGGTAGTTTAGTAAATCCAATAAAAGCTATGTTAACAAATCTTATCATCTGTYCAGCTAAATAGATTTTGTTCAGCTGCTCTGCTGGATACCAGATAATASAGATAACCAGGTGTCGGGGAGACAACAATCCTTTGCAAAGCATGTTGGTCTGTTTGTGGTCCACTCCCTGAAATGAATTCATTGCAGAACCTATGTCTGATCCGCATCATTTTGCTGTGATTAGCTGCTGGCTTCTGCGATCTTCAAAACTGACATGCAATGATCAACTGTCAGTAGGGGAATGGTTTCCTCTGTGTTCAGATGAATTGTCTGTTAATTGCTGCTAATTGTTTGAGATACTCTTGCACTTTGCATTAATTCAGAAATCTCTGGCCATATTTCCCACTACCGTGCCTCCTCATCTTGGATCTGGCGCCAGCTTTTTATCTTCTTTTGTGCACTACCAAGATATTTGGATATATCTTCCTCAAGCCCGGTGAGTTTTCRCTTCTTTATATGTTACATTAAGACTCCTGGCTTGCAGCCCTTCAGTACTTCAGTAAGASAAGTGGCTCTGTGAAGTATCTGTCAGTGAGTTATGGAAGAAGGCATCTGTCCTTTGCTACCGGCACTTCAGGTAGCATTAGTACCTGTGCTGCACAATAGATATGTTTCCTGGCTAGTTCTCTCTCCTCTAGAATTAAGCTTTCTAAGCCAACCAACTGGAGTTAAAACAATTCAGAGATGAAGTGTATTTGTTTGTGGATGGGTTCTGAGTTAATTATGAAGTTTGATTCAYAACTTCAACCATTCTTCAGCTTCCTGAATTTTTCAATTTCACTGCATGGCTAGGCTATGAGGACATTAAAAGTATTCTTCTGGTGTGTCTACATTAATAAACTAATCTGGATCAAATTAATTTAAGCACAATTACTGGTACTTTTTAATAGTAAACACATAGTTTAGCATAATCTGGACTAAAATATCTCTGTCTGTGACTGAGACAGTGACTAAGACAGGTTTAGAAACCAGAATACAGTCTCCAAAGCATCCTGTTCTGGTGTTTGAAATTGAAAATTTAAAACATTTAACTACAGGGATGSAGCCCAAGTTGTTCCTGTGTTATTTATCTGTACAGATGTAGCTGGAGATGTGCAGGAAGTYGCCCACTTCCAGCTGGTATCTGGAAATGTTGCAGGAGCCTTCCACAGTTCACGGAGTAGACTATATTATAGTCTATGAAATATAAATGTATGATTATATATATATATCTACATATATAATATTTCTAATACATATAATATTTAACTCTCTTCTTTAGATTTATACTAGACTTGCTGTGTTAATAGGAATTATAATGAGTAAAGAGATTCAGAAACGTTCCATAACAAATGGCAGTTATAGTCTATTTTTTCATAGCTTATATTCAGAAGAAAATATTGTAAAATTAACACTCCATCAAACTCTTGGCTAAATTCTTGAACAACTGGGCTATCATAATTACTTAATTTGAAGAAATAAAGATTTGTTACAAATCTTTGTAATGATATGSACACAAATATAGTGTGTTCTAGCCACACAGTTTGAAAAGTTTTTTATGTACAGCCTCAAATCAAGATGGAAACAGGGTCCTGCATTTTTAATGATGTCTAAGAAATAGAGGTAATTAATTTTTAAAATTGTTAGAAACTAACCAATTGATTAGAAAATAAATAGTTTTTCAGGTCATTCTGTAGAGTGGAAGGTCCTAAGAGCTGCTTAGTGGCAGAACTGTTCTAGAAATCATTACTATTTATAAACTCTAAGGAATGTGTTGTGTATTTTATTGTGAATGCATTAAAAAAGATTTTTCTATTTTGCTGCTTTTTCCTGTTTGGTTATATAACAGTTATAAGACACCATTCAGCAAACTGCACAGCTCTAATTGAAAGAACCACCTATCAATTACCTGTACTCTGGATTGTGGATAGTACTACAATGGAGGAAGAAGCAGTAAAATGGGAAATAGTGATAGTTTGCTTGGTCTGAGATGATGTGCTGAGGAAGTCTTTAGAAATTCATTATAATTTCTCAAGGGAAGCTTAGGTGCCAAGGTAGAAAGAAGGAATACATGGTGGAACATGTTTAAGTATTAAAATAGCATTAATATTTATTAATGAAGTTCTGGAGAATGTAAGGAGAGAAAATAGCAGAGAGGCACTTCTGTAGACTTCATATTTTTATGGATCTCATTATCATAGTGTCCAAAGACCTCATGATCATTATGCATTTATTCCAATGTATATTTAAGATCAGACTTAACACATCTTTAGGGATGGTAATTGAGCTCTAAAGAAATGAAGATCAAGAGATTTAAAYGTTCCTAGGCGCTAGTCCCTTCAGCAAGATGACGGATGAAGTTCTGCTCTCTCCTGCATTGGGTTGGTGTCCCAATTAATTGGACAAACACTTTCTCTTTTGGGCATTAGCTAAGCTTGGTATCAGTCAAATGAGGAAGCAAAAGTAGCTGTATGTAGTTTTTCTGCTTCTTCCAAAAGTTGGCAGGGATTTAGAGCCAAGGCTACCCTAAATTAAGAGCAAGCAAGTGTGCCTCCTTCTCTTCCTCTAGTGCATCCTGCATATTACATAGCTTTCTATATACTGTTCATTTCCCGAATTATAAAAGAAGCATTTAGCTTACAGTGCAATTTGCATATTCATATAGTTTAGAGTTGTGTGGAKCAAGGGTTGACGATTTTGGACCTCAAGTCCTTTGGATTTTGTTAACCATTCCATTAAATGGAATGTTAATTGTAACATTAGCTGCCATTTTGAGTATTCAGATGAGTTTCATTTACTGTGGAAAACTCAAGCAGTTTGATTTTCTTCACCCTGTGACAAATTCAGCTGAAATCTTCCCAAAGCCTTTGACCCAAACACTTTCAGAAACACATAAGGTTTTCCTTGAGGAAATTTAGGAATTTATTAAAAAGTACACTATATTTTCCTTGGTGCTTTTGGTTTAGAACTGAATTTCAGAAGGATGGAAATATAGTGAGGAAGTCAACGAATTCAAAACCAGTGAATGTATCAAGCATTTTAAAATAAGCCTGTTGATTTTCCTTGTAAATATCCCCAGATATGGTTAAAGAGTTAAAAAAAAAAAAAAAAAAAACAAAACAAAAATCTAAAAAATGTGTAGCAAGTAAGGGTCTAATTCAATCTAACACAACTGTACAAAAATTTCTATATCAATTATTTAAACTAGATTGAGTAGAGCTGATGACATTTTCTAGTGCAAGAGTTTTCCATTGTAAGGGCTGATGCAACAAAAGCTAAACATTTTCTCAGAGCATTAATTTCAAAAAAATCTGATTAAATATTGCTAAAGAACATCTAAAGAATTAGGTAAGTTTGAATTCAACCTTGAGCTGACTGCCATAAGTAATTCATGAGATGAAGGAGACCGGGCCCTTGTCTCCACTTAGGGCAGAAGGAAGAACCTTCCCCCTTTCCCTAAAGTGCCCGTATATAACAGATACAATGCTCTCGGGATAGASAATGAAGAGCAGGTGAGTAACAGACAAGACCGAGGAGAAGCTGACCATGCAAATTYGATCCAATCGCCCACCCACGTGAAAACTAGTGACACCAGAAAAGGGCATAAAGTATCAGTAATTGGAGAGTCCTCACTGAAATGCAACGAAGAACCCGTTTGCCATCCAGATAATTTCTCTAGAGACGTTTGCTGCCTGCTAGGAGTTTGCATTCACAAGGTCACCAAGACGCTGCCAAGCCTGGTGAACCCTACAGGGTTCACCCTACCCTCATCTGCTCCTACTATTCCACATAGGGTCTAATGATAATGCCATGAGGCAACTTAGAACCAYCAAAAGAGATTGTATGTCCYTCGGAGCAATGTTARAAGGATCTGGAGCAYASGTGGTTCTCCTCTATCCTTCCAGTCAGAGGAAGGGGTTCAGGAAGGAGGAGGTGAATTGAACAGGTGAATGCCTGGCTGCATGGCTGGTGCCATACTTAAGGTTTTGGCTTCTATGACCATGGATCTACCTTTGAGAAGCCAGGTCTGTTGGGAGCTAATGGGATTCACCTGACGAAGTGGGGCAGGACTGTCTTTGCCAACAAGCTGGCCAGACTTATAAGGAGAGCTTTAAACCAGATTTAGCAAGGGAAGGGGATGGAGTTTTGAGCAACAGAGAAGAGCCAGAGGMTGTTGATGTATTAGGAACCAACAAGGAAATACCTGTAAAATRCCTCAAAGGAATTAGGCTGTATTCCTCTAAAAAGGTGACATGGTCGATTGCCCAGCTGAAGTGCCTCTATACCAATGCACACAGCRTGGGGAACAAACAGGAGGAGTTGGAAGCCACTGTGCAGCTAGAAATCTATGATCTARTTGYTATCACTGAAATGTGGTGGGACGAATCACACGACTGGAGTGCTGCAATTGATGGCTATGAAATGTTCAGAAGGGACAAGCAAGAAAGGTGGGGAGGAAGGGGGACGGGTTGCCATCTATGTAAAAAAAATGAATTGACTGCAGAGAGCTGTCTTTGAAAAACATAATGAACACATTAGGAGATATGGGTAAAAATTAGGTGCCAAGCCAGCAAAGGAAACCTTATGGGTGGTGTTTACTACAGGCCACCTGATCAAAGTGAACCTGTTGACGAAGCATTCTTACTTCAACTATAGGAAGCATCATGCTTACAGGCTCTGATCCTGCTGGGGGACTTCAATCCCCCTGATATCTGCTGGAAAAACAGCACAGAAAGCTGTAAGCAGTCCAGGAGACTCCTGGAGTGCACAATTTCTTAATCCAGGTGATAGACAGCCTGACCAAAGGAGAAGCGTTACTAGACCTATTGCTTACCAACATGGATGAACTAATTAGACAYGTCAAGATTGTTGGTAGCCTCTGATGCAGTGATGATGCCCTGATGGAATTCACAATCTTGAGGGTTATAGAACAGGTGAAGAGTAGAGCAGGACCCTGAATTTTAGGAGAGCAAAATTCTGGTTTTTCAAAGAATTAGTGGATGGGACCCCCTCGGACAAAGGAGCTGGTAACCCTTTAAGGACATTTTTCTTAAAGTACAAGAGCTTTCCCATGTATAAGAAATCAGGCAAGGAGGGCAGGGGACCAGCATGGGTCAGTAAGGACCTCCTAGCCAAACTAAAGTGTAAGAAAGAAATGCACAGGCAGTGGAATCAGGGACAGGTATCCCGGGAATAATATAGGGATGCTACCTGGATGTGTAGGGATGGTATTAGGAAAGCTAAGGCACAGTTGGAGCTGAATTTGGCAAGGGATACGAAGAATAATAATAAAGGCTTCAACAGGTATGTTGGACAGAGAAGGAAGATTAAAGAAAATGTACTCCCTCCTGATAAATGAGACAGGAGAACTGGGGACAACCAACATGAAGAAGGCTGAGGTACTCAGCAACATTTTTGCCTCAGTTTTCARTGGTAATCTCTCCTCCCACACCTCTCAAGCCCGTGAAACTCAAGACAGGGACTGGGGGAACAAAGTCCCTCACATTGTAGGAGAAGATTAGATCTGAAACCACCTGAGAAAAATGAACRTATACAAGTCCATGGGACGTGACGAGATGCACACCAGGGTCCTGAGGGATTTCATGGMTGTTGTTGACAAGCCGCTCTCCATCATATTTCAAAATTCATGGCAGTCAGGCAAAGTCCCCATAGAGTGGAAAAAGGGAAACTTCATGCCCATTTTTAAAAAAGATGAAAAGAAGGTCCCTGGGAGCTACTGACCAGTCAGCCTCGCCTCCGTGCCCAGTAAGATCACGGAACAGATCCTCCTGGAAGACATGTCAAGGCATATGGAAGACAAGGAGGTGATTAGAGACAGCCAAGATGGCTTCACCAAGGGCAAATCATGCCTGACTAATTTAGTGGCCTTCTACAATGGA
Organism: Oceanodroma leucorhoa; assembly: GCA_030449065.1. Taxonomy (NCBI): domain Eukaryota; kingdom Metazoa; phylum Chordata; class Aves; order Procellariiformes; genus Oceanodroma; species Oceanodroma leucorhoa. Next base: position 2,903,962 of record JASVER010000079.1, read on the forward strand.
GCAACTGCATCAGTGGACAAGGGAAAAATTACAGATGTCATCTACCAGGATTTCTGTAAGGCATTTGGCATGGTCCCCCACAATATTCTGTCCACTAAATTGGAGAGATGTGGGTTTGATGGATGGACTGTTAGGTGGTCAAGGAATTGGCTAGATGGCTGCATCCAAAGAGTTACAGTCAATGGCTCAATGTCCAAGTGGAAACCAGTAAAGAGTGGTGTCCCTCAAGAGTCTGTACTGAGACAAATACTATTTAATATCTTCATCAACAACACAGACAATGGGATTGAGTGCACCCACAGCAAGTTTGCAGATGACACCAAGCTGAGTGGTGCAGCTGATAATGCTAGAGGGAAGGGATGCCATCCAGAGGGACCCTGACAGGCTTGCGGAGTGGGCCCATGCGAAGATCATGAAGTTCAACAAGGTCAAGTGCAAGGTCCTGAACCTCAGTCAGGGCAATCCCCAGTGTCAATACAGACTGAGGGATGAATGGATTGAGAGCAGCCCTGTGGAGAAGGACTWGGGAGTACTGGTGGAAGAAAAATTGAACATAAGCCATCAATGTGCTCTTACAGCCCAGCAAGCCAGTTGTATCCTGGGCTGCATCAAAAGAAGTGTGGCCAGCAGGTCAAGGTAGGTGATTCTGCCCCTCTACGCCACTCTTGTGAGACCCCACCCAGAGTACTGCATCCAGCTCTGAGGTCYCCAATATAAGAAAGACATRGACCTGTCAGAGCAGGTCCAGAGGAGGGMAATGAAAATGAACAGAGGACTGGAATACCTCTCCTATGTAGAAAGGCTGAAAGAGTTGGGGTTTTTCAGCCTGGAGTAGAGAAGGCTCTGGGGAGACCTTATTGCGGCCTTTCAATGTATAAAGGGGGCTTATAAGAAAGATGGAGAGAGACATTTTGCCAGGGTATGTAATGACAGGACAAGGGGCAACATTTTTAAACTGAAAGAGAGTAGGTTTACATTGGACATTAGGAAGCAATTTTTTGCAATGAGGGTGGTGAGACACTGGAACAGGTTGCCCAGAGAAGTTRTGGATGTCCCATCATTGGAAGTGTTCAATGTCAGGTTGGATGGGGCTCTGAGCAACCTGATCTAGTGAAAGATGTCCCTGCCCATGAGAGGGAAATTGGATTAAATGATCTTTAAAGGTCCCTCCCAACTCCCAAACCATTCCATGATTCCAGGATTCTATAATCTTTTTGATTCATGCACTACTTAGAGGGAAGGCARTACAAAAGCTTTCTTGTAAGTTATATTAAATGCTGAATCAATAAAGTAAAACCCATTGAAATGAAAGTTCTATATTCCTGGAATAACATTTGTTTACTTTTTTTCAGATTATTTTTTTATAAGAAGAGTTGATATTTTAATTATTTTTTAATTGAACCTTTAACTAGATCAAAGTGATCTTTCTGCCTCCCTGACTGCAATAGCTTATTTAACAAGTATTATATATTCTTGAATATCAAAGCTGGTTATATCTACTTTACRGTTCATATTCATACCATAATATCATCTACTTGTTTCTRTTATTCCACCACTGTTTTGCCAGGCACTGTATATTGCTAAACATATCATTTCCTGAAGATTTTATAATCTCATACTTTACAGTGTAACTGGGATGCAGGATGTCGTGCTTCATATCCCTTCGGTGTGTATGTTGGAGCAGAATAGTTATAAAGGCTATGTTCTCTTAGCTCTTCTCCTGGGGATGCATGTGACAGAGAATGGGTAGGAATGTCTCGATGTCTCCCTTCCACTGCTTATTCACTTGCAACTGTCGCTGAGCTGGGGAATGAGAGATTAAGTGAAGTTTTCCTGGGCCAAACAGTTCCCTATTTTAGATGGTTTTGTGGAAATGTTACAACCTGTTGTTTATTCATTGAATTAAGAATTTAGCAAGATTAACAAAAGGGGTGATATGCCTATGTTTATCAAACTGTGTTTGGGCATATTCTAATTAATGCCAGAAGRAATCACAAAGAATGCAACATGCTGTGCTGCAGGAGCAGCGTTATTTRCTGGAAACCAGGACGCAGCTGAGTGCAGAGGCTGCATTTTTTTCTCATCTATCTGTTTTTRATTTCCCGCACCTTCTTAGCATCTGCTTCTGACCACAGTCAAAATCAGAATTCTGGATTATGTTGATCTTGGGTGTGTTTTAGTTTGAAATCTTATATTATTGCAGATTGTGGTGCAGTCTAGCCTAAACCAACAGAGAACACTGTCAAATAACTAACCAAGTTCTCCTTATTTGATTAAAAGGTGTTTTTCCTTCAGCCTTGTGAATTGGAAGGATAATTATTCTGAAATTATCCATTAATCCATCAAGGACAGCGTTCTGTCACCTTCTTGTTTCATTGGAATATGTTTAATACCAACAGTAAAATCTGGAATCCCTAACAGTTGCTCTGCAAAGTCAGAYTAAACCCATTTAATCTCTTTCATCAGTTCTGGTGTCCTCAATTTTCCTCTGAGGAAGAAGGRAGAGGAGAATTATAAAAGAAAATTATCTTCAGGTTTAGTTCCCATATAAYCAGTTTCTGCTATGAACAAGGGTGGGGATTTTTAGTCCTCTGAAAGTGTCATTAATATGCGTGAAAATATAAACCCTGAAAAACCTCCTCATACAAGTATTCCTTACTCACATAGACAAGACCTTCTCAGTAGAAAGACATTTTCTACATTTTTCTGCTGTTTACAAAGGTTTTCAAACTTAAGTCCCAGACCACTGCAGCAAAATACTCAAACAGATGGACATCTTCTAATGATCTGGTTGTGCTAGTGGAAATATTAATGAGTTCACGCTTATGCCCAGACTTTCCTGAAGTCCTTAATTGATTGGGTGCTGAATTTTCCCTTTAAACTATAGTCCTTTCTCCTTTTTATACTATTGACCAGCAAAAACCAGTTTTTCTTAATGACATTGATTTTCTTTTTCTGATACTTAGAATCTAAAAGGGCAGAAAGTTTCAAAAATGAAAGTTTAAAAAGTATTTTAAAACTTATGGGAAAATTTGTAAATGGATAAAAGTTTTGCTYTTATCACTACTGTGAATTGTTGATTTAACAATGCCTTTCAGGGCATAGTGGAGYTACGTTACAAAACTCCATTTTTAAACATGAATAAATCAGTTGTAAATGGAAGCTCATAAAGATTGTGGTGTGTTTATTATGTTCATTTGATTGCTTGTTTTGATGGAAACAATGCTGACTCTTTGACATAAATTTTACTGAGGAATTTTCTATTTTTTAACATAGTGGTTTATTGATTTAGTAGTCTTGATCCAAAGGCATGTAATTTGATGAAGCCTCTTTATTTGTGAGTATTTGTAACTCTGCTAATAAAAAGTACATACCATAGGTTACAGGATTTCTTCCTAGGATTTTTTAAAGAATTTTGAAATCTCTATCTTTGAAAGAAGTCACTGAAGTAATGAAAATATTTTTGCATTGCTATGTAGTTCAAGCACAATGCTATCGATATGTTCCAGGTTAATGAAAAATAGAAGAATCCAACCAATTTGCTTATGCGCAGGGCTGGAGTCTTCATAGTTCCCGTATTCACCCTTAATCACAAGCTCTGATAACTGTAATTAAAAATTACTCTTAATCATGTAAAGCCAGCTCAGGTGTAGAAGTTAGATTAATCTCATCAGAGGTGCCTATGGACGCTAAAGTCTTCAGCAAGTTTCTCGGAAACTCAGAGTTCTGTTTCATCATGACTAGAAGCTGCCCAGGGTTGAAAGTGTGAGCAACCATATTTCTTTTATGTCTAAGACCTGTCAAGCTTTACAGAAAAGGCATTCCTCCTCTTCTTTACRTTGAAAAAAAMMCCCAAACCAAACCAACAACAAAAAAAACCCCAGACCCCCAAAACCCCACAGTATCCCATTTTTAAGACATTAGTGTAGGGATCAGAATACTTGTCCCAGCAGCCCAGTTTGAATTGTGAACCCATATCACCCAACTTGCAAAGTACAGTGAAGTTCATCAGTGAAGAGGGAGTATGGATACATGTATGAGAGAAGCAGTATCAGTCTCCACGGTTTATAGGATTCACTAAGCCTARGAGAATGAACATAACTCTGTAACCTTAGAGTAGCATTTATACTTCAATCTAGTTCTTTCTTTAACTAAGGTTTCTGTACTTTATGCTAAAAAGTCACTGGCTAAGGACATATTGATGAAATGTTGACCTCCTACATGGTATAGAACTAGGCAGTTAACTTCTCGAGAAGCAGGTTCAAACTCCTCAATGAAAGAAAAGAATTAAGTTTTGGTTTTGCACTTCATAAGGGCTTGTTCTAAATAATGGAATAGAGCATGAAGGGCAGTTTAAAATAAATGAATGAACTCTCTCTGTTTGCTAAGGAAAAGAGCTTAGGTAGTGCGTTTTGGGAAGGGATTCAGGATGGTTAGTCCCAGATAATGCATCTCCCAAACTGGTTTTGGATTTGAGGTACATTCTTTTATAACAAAAGCTTAATTCTTTCCTTAGTCTAAGACTGGTGCCTGCGTGTCCTGTTCTATGAYGAACAAATCTCCCCGTGCTTATCAGGGAATCCCTCTACCCCACAATTCGTGGGCTTAGATTCTACTACAGGAGTCAGCACTGAAAATTTAGGCTCTGAGATTATTAGTCTTTTTTATTCTATCCATTAACCTCTGGAAAAAAAAAAAATATCTCTGCTTAGAGTGCCCCAGGCTGCTAAAAATTAGAGGTTGCTATAAACACCATAGCATCAGATTACAAGCAGTTTGTGATATGCTTAGACATGCAAAGTAGCTGTTACATTTCAACAGGATTATTTGGYATAGTGATTTATTTATGCTTTATTGATATTTTATTAATGAAGCTCTTTAAAGACTCCATTGCATCTTTGGGCACAATCTTAACCAGTGTTACTGAGTCAGAAGTCACCTTAGAAAGTACAGACTTGCTCTACTACTTCTGCTTCCGGAAGAATAAAAGACCAGAACATCACATACACCTCTAAGCATGCTCCCAGTCCTGCCCCAAACACTTTCTGTCAGTGGAAGAATGGGGAAGTTGCTCTTGTTCCACCTGAGGAGCTACACTGTCAAATTAAACAGAACATTTCCTTGGGTAAGTGAAAAGATTCTTGTGTTTGAGGCTTACTGGCTACATCTACAATATTAAATGCCTTCACTCGAGGTGAAGTGATGCAGAAGGGTTGAATCCACTCTGCTCAAAGCTCTGTAAACTTAGCAGTAGTGCAGCCGTATATGCCTTATACAACACAACCTTGAACATTCTTAGATTTCTTTTTGAGCTCCCTGTGGCCCTAGAGTATAAATACTATTTTTGGCATTTTTGTTTTCATTGCAGTGTCTGAAACAATATGACAGCTGAGCTGCAGTCCACCAGAACATTGTTTTTCTCACATAGTACTGATTATATGCGTTATATGGCTGGGATGGGACTTCAAGGCACTTAAAGGAGTTTGCAGACAAAGCCTGTTTTTGTGGTGGTGGAGAACTATGTAGGGTGTAGCAAATCAGACCTGATGCTATCTTATCCGTATTGACTGTTGCAAATTGTCCTTGAAATAAATTATCCCAGAGTTACAGCAAAGTTCTTTCTTAGGGGAGAGCTAGTTTACTCTACCAAAGATTTCAGGAGAAAATGAATGTTTTGGTAGTGTCAGTGACTGGGGAAGTGGGACACAGGAGTTAACCATGGAGTTAACTTAGTTGATAATGTGGATGTGCAGAATGTCTGTCATTCATGTAGCTCCCACACAGCAAAACTGAAGGCTCTTCCAATATAATTTCAAATGATGAATGAGTTTGAGAATTTTGCCATCTGCTTGCTGACACAGGGAAAAAATGTGTAATTCACTGAATTCATTATTCCTTCAGGTCTGATAACAGCAACAGATTGTTTGGAGGGTGTAAACATCAAAGAGGGAGAAATGTTATTCACAAGGAAATGGTTTCATATGCTGGGATTAAATGAACAGAGTAGGAATGCTAGATTTGGGGGGCTGTGGGCTGTGCTGAAAAGCAAGATCCAAAGTCCATTGAGAYAAGCAAGAAATTAGAATATGAAAGCAAAAACTTTAACATACAAGAGTGTTGGTAGCTTTCTGCCTTTCCTGTATGTGAAGCAGAGCCTGGTTAAAAAAATATTAAGATTACAGAAAAGAAAGGATTGTGTAGACTGGTATCAAAATGATCTGTGTTGAGCCCATGGAAGTCCCAAATGTGAGGAAAAATAAACCTTGACTTGACAATGCAGAAGRACAACTATCTACAGAGTGACTTTATAGACCTCTGGTAGATGATCTTTTTTGGGTAATAAGTGATAGGATGAGAGGAAATGGCCTCAAGTAGCACCAGRGAAGGTTTAGATTGGATATTAGGAAAAACCTTCTTCACCACAAGGGTTGTCAAGCATTGGAACAGGCTGCCCAGGGAAGTGGTTGAGTCACCATCCCTGGAGGTATTTAAAAGACRWGTAGATGTGGCACTTAGGGACATGGTTTAGTGGTGGACTTGGCAGTGCTAGGTTTACGGTTGGACTCAATGATCTCAAAGATCTTTTCCAACCTAAATGATTCTATGATTCTATGATAAAACTTTACAAATATGACCAAGGACAAAACATTAAAGTGCTTTATCTGTGCATGTAAGGCAATGGTATTATTCTGATCCTATGTTGGTAGAGTACATCAGTCAGACCTGAAGCCACAGACGCATGCATTTTTAAGTGCTAATGACATAATTCTACCAAAGTCAGATACAGAATTTTTAAAAATAATTAATGCTATTTTGGATTTTTTAAAAAAGTAGTAGGAGCAATTGTTTGGAACCTCTGTCAGTTAACATTTAAAAAATGCCAACAGATGGCTCTTCCTGCATCTGCGCAGCTGACGGTTCCAAAATAAGTAGTGCTGTGAGATTTCTTGGTGAAGCTAAGGGACAGGAAAGGCAGCTGTCACTGAATATCTTAATTACAGCATTTACAAAGTTCTAATTAATGTAATGTTGTTTCTATAGCTATATTAATGTAACACCCATTAGTATGTCATTGGTTATACTTTGCGAATTAAATTTGGAATTTGGCACATATTTGAAGTTTGTGGAAGCAAACGTTTCATCTAACTCTTCAGCATTACATGGAGAGAATGCATTTAGAATACAACTTGTAACTTGAAAATGTTAAGTGAAGTTTTTAGAGTCACAGATGATGTCTCTTTATATTGGAAAGCGTTGATAGACATTTGTTTGATGGCTGTTGGTTCATAAGTACTTTTGAGCAGCATTTCATAGTGGTGCTGAGAAGAACTTTTACTTTTGAACTTCGTGTGGTTTAAAATGTTAGAAATTGTTTATAGATCAGGAATAATCTAACTCCATATCCTTCTAGAATATCAAAATTCAGTGGCATTTCAGATGGTAAATTTGGTCAGTGAAAAAGCTTAAAAAATGACTTTTTTTAAAATAAGTTAAAGAAAAATTCTTATTGTAAGTTGAAGGAACATACGGATCAACTCTGTGTAGTATAAGTAAACATCAAATATGAAATTGAAGGTAAGGTTTTTTGAACTTTCCTTTCAAGATTATTCACCATTTTTTCTCTATCCAGAAATCTTCTTTTCTGGAACCTGATTAAGGCTTAAAATAATGATTTTCTTTCCCCTGACTTTTCTAAAGTCATGCAACAATATCAGAATAAGGCATGGGAGACTGCTGTTAATAAAACAGTCCTTCATTCAAAGAACAATGCCTTTCAATTGATCTGACCTAATAAAGCACTAGTTTTTCCTTTCCCCCTTTATTTTCCAAATGCCACCTGTGTTTGCTCTGACCGGATAGTTAAATATCACTGTGCTCTGTTTCCAAAGGATGTCACTAAAATAAGGAAGGCCATGGATGTATATGTCTGCTTGGTAAATCTGTGTTTGATAACATGGAGCTACATTCCTCCAATTTTATCCTGATGACTATAAGAACTTTCTTCAGTACTGGCCATTTGAGTCGAAGAAGAGTAAGGAGTCAACATGGATGTTGTGTCTTGTGCAGTCTAACAAGGTGAAAGCAGTTTCTGTAAATAAAGAAAATACCAAGTGGTGATACAAGACCTTGCCTCACCTTGCTTCAGTCTGTCTGGCATTCAGCTTTATATGGACACATATTTTGGCTGGACAAAGGAGTAAGTGGAAAGATTGTTCTGTTATTTACAGGATTGTAAACAAAGGAACACCAAAATAAATGTTTTTTCTTTGCCTTTTGAGATGTACAAACTTGAAGTACTGCATTACTCTACACATGTGTTACTACTGGGTATGGTGCTTGCTGCTATGAATAATCATACAGAAAAACATTTCCAGATGAAGTAATAGGTGAAGAACACATTGCAAAAATAGCTGCAGACCATGGTGACTGAAGCAAGGCTTGGAAGTGTGAGAAAATCAGTACAATGCAGGAGAAGATTACTTGCCCTTTTGGGAAGGGAGTTTCATGGAAAGCAGATTGTTTGAATTGATTATTTTCTTGTGTTGCTAGTAGATTACCGAGGGAAAAACATTAAAAACTTTTATTCTCTAGTGCAGAAGGTAATATTAAAAAAAACACCAGCCAACGAAACCCTGTAGGTTTCCCACTGCAAGACAATTGAAATGTAATGGAAATTCAATTGATTTTCAGTAGGGAAAGCTGCAGGGCACCAATTATCTGTGCTCTAGAATTGTTGCTTGAAGTGAAGCTGCACACTGAGGAGCCAATCAAATGTATTTCAATCCCTGCATGCAATATGCTCCTGACAACAGTACAAGGATCAAATTTTTCAGCTTCTAATTAAATGGACATATCAAGAGGATCTTTGAATGGCTTTTAAAAGGACATTTGAAATGTTCCTGAAAAAATTAATACTACCTACTCAGTAGCAGTTGCGCAAAACTTATATAAATCTCACTTTTAGTGATGATGAGTTGTATTACCTCTGCATGTATACATTACAGCTCATGATCAGTATGTCTATATCAGATTTGTGTGAAGGAGAGGTATTAATTAAAGTAGTTAAAAATATTTAAAACTGACTTTATCGTTTATTTCTTGATCCAAATCTAAAGAAATCTAATAGCCATTAGGAATATTTACTGCCTGCACACACAAGAATTATTTTTTGGACTTTATGGAAGAGTTTTGTCATTCTATAGGCCAGCTGCTAATGGACAGCTAGCAGGTAATGACTGGCTCAGATTAAGTAGCAGTGGCAAATCAAGACCTATACATAGAAGTAATATCTAAACTATTCTGAGCAGCAAGATAGAGCAACATGGCATGGATTTAATTACTAAGGTGAACAGGTAAAAGTGGTTAGAAATACTCATTGGGATAGAACTTTATGTGGTTTCTGAGGGATTTTTTCTCTTCAGTATTTTTCAAAAATTTTCTTACTGACTTGGATAACAGAAAAGAGAATACAGTTATTAAATTTATAATTCAAGAAGAATTTAAAATTTTTAGGAAACAATTTTTAGTGGAACAGAATACAGAAGAGGACAACTGGTTAGACAGCAGCTTTAGAGAAAAATATCTTCTCCTACAGTGTATCTCAATTTGGAACATGTGTTACCGATATGCATTTTATTAAGTAAGAGTGTATCTTGCAGTAGACACATGGATTAATTGTTCTGCTCTACTTGGTACTGCTAAGCCCCTTACTTGGAGCTTGAGGCACTCCAACCTCAAAAAAGATGTGTGCCAACTAGCAAGAGTACAGCACATGATCAGACATCTTGAAATATGAGGAAATATGGAAAGACGTGGAATTTAATTTAGGAAAAGAGAGACTGCAGGCAGACATGACAAGCATTTTCAGATAAGCTGCAAAATAGAAATTAGTAAATTGTTCTCTGAGTTCCAAAACATTTACAGTTCCTTCAAGCTTTGTATAGATATTTTCATGTTTACTAACTGTATTCCCTATTTTATCGTCCAAGACAAAAATAGGCTTAATATTCAGCAAGAGAGATTTAGATCAGGCATTAGGAAAACATTTCTGGTAGACTACCTAAGGAATGTCAATAGGAGTAGCAAAATCTGCATCATTTAAAGAATGATTTAGGCAAACATCTGCTAAGTATAACATTATAGTTTTTCTTGCTGTGGGCTTGGGTGGAGAAGAACTAGATAACCCATTTTCCTCAAGGCAGCTTTACGTTAAATTTACAGACAAATGTGCTGAAATTTTAGTAGCTGTTGTTCATGCCTTTCTTATCCTTTAGATGAAAGAGAATATTTGCTTGGTATTGAAGACTGAAAGGGAAAGTGAGTGTCATGAAATAAGAGCTTAAGTGACTTTCAGAATTGTTCTGCTGTTTCACACTGGGGTGAGTTCCACCCGTCTGGAGAACAATGTTTTCAGGGTGCTGAGTGCCAGAAGAAATTGCAGAATACTGTACATGTTTAATATAGACAAAGTTATGATGTGCATACCATTAAAACACTGCCATATATTCCTCTTTGTTTTACTGGACTACTTACAAAGCAATGTAGTCTTCAAGGTGAGAAAAGAGGTCAAAGGATCCTGGAGAGACAAACTGCAAGTCAATTGGGATGCATAAGTAAACCATTTCATCACTGAAGAAATTAACAAAAAGGGTAACCTGGAATCTAGTTGCTTTGACTCACTGAGATAGCAAGACAGTATCAGTTTTATGTATTGCTCCGCCAATTTATAATATTGCATGAATTGAATAATCCACATATTTTCTTTCTGAAGTTGTCATCTTACTTTTGTCATTCCTGAAGTGGACCTCTATCTATAGCATATGAGATGCAAGTATTTTGCCCAGTATAAAAAATAGAGCTGTGCCAGTTTCACTTTTTAGCTGGGAGGACAACAGTAGCATTTATATAAATCTGATTTTTGTCCTTTGCCTTCTATTAGGACCACTATCAATAGATGGTGACATATCAATTTCTCTGCTTTAAGCTGACTTCACACTTTCACAAATGGCTGCACAGCATGTAATTGTGCAGAAATAATTCTCCTGAACTGATTCTATAGCTTTGCTTTTAACACTGGGAATTTGAATTTTCTAAATGGTCATCCTGGTCCAGCTGAAGGTGGAAAGAAACAACAGGAGAAGAAAATCAAGGGAGGATTTTTTTTCAGTAGGGTCACTACCATCAGCCTGCTGTTTGACTTTGAGAGCTTCTGGTTTCACTCAGGCAAACACCTCAGATGTCTCATTCAGCTCAGTAATCAGACTCCTACCTGTTGATACAGTCAGCAGAGCCTTAAGAGCAATCCAGCTCCCAAAGTGGAAACCTGCAGTAGGGTTCATTGCCTAGACATAGATGTCTAGTTACACTAACGGTACTCTAGGACTTCTCACCTGGTATGCAGCTGCTGCATCAGAAAGAATATACGGGGAACTTTTGCTGGGATTCAGGGAAAAGAGGAGAGTCTACCACTGTTGGAAGAAGAGGCAGGCAACTCAAGAAGAGTACAGGGATCTCTTTAGGTCATGCAGAGAGAAAATTAGGATGGCAAAAGCCCAGCTAGAACTCTATATGGCCACTGCCATAAGAGACAACAAAAAATGTTTTTACAAATATATTGCCAARAAGAGAGCCAAGGAGAATCTCCAACCTTTATTGGATGCCGGGGGGGAAAATTGCCACCAAGGATGAGGAAAAGGCGGAGGTACTTAAATCCTTCTTTGCCTCAGTCTTTAATAGTCAGACCAGTGATCCTCAGGGTATTCAGCCCCCCTGAGCTGGAAGACAGGGACAGAGAGCAGAATACACCCCCCATAATCCAAGAGGAAGCGGTTAACGGCCTGCTGTGCCATCTGGACACTCACAAGTCTATGGGGCCAGATGGGATCCACCTGAGAGTACTGAGGGAGCTGGTGGAGGAGCTTGCCAAGCCGCTCTCCATCATTTATCACCGGTCCTGGTTAACTGGGCAGGTCCCGGATGACTGGAGGCTTGCCAATGTGACGYCCATCTACAAGAAGGGCCGGAGGGAGGATCCGGGGAACTACAGGCCTGTCAGCCTGACCTTGGTGCCGGGGAAGATCATGGAGTGGTTCATCTTGAGGGTGCTCATGAGGCAGGTGCAGGACAACTGGGGGATTGGGCCCAGCCAGCACAGGTTCATGAAGGGCAGGTCCTGCTTGACCAACCTGATCTCCTTCTATGACCAGGTGACCTGCCTAGTGGATGAGGGGAAGGCTGTGGATGTGGTCTACCTGGACTTTAGTAAAGCCTTTGACACTGTCCCACAGCATTCTCCTGGAGAAGCTGGCGGGTCATGGCTTGGACGGGTGTACTCTTTGCTGGGTAAAAAACTGGCTGGACGGCCGAGCCCAGAGTGTTGTGGTGAATGGAGTCAAATCCGGTTGGCGGCCGGTCACAAGCGGTGTTCCCCAGGGCTCAGTTTTGGGGCCCATCTTGTTTAACATCTTTATCAGTGATCTGGATGAGGGGGTTGAGTGCACCTTCAGTAAGTTTGCAGATGACACCAAGCTGGGCGGGAGTGTTGATCTGCCTGAGGGTAGGAAGGCTCTGCAGAGGGATCTGGACAGGCTGGATTGATGGGCCGAGGCCAACTGCATGAGGATCAACAAGGCCAAGTGCCGGGTCCTGCACTTGGGTCACAACAACCCCGGGCAACGCTACAGGCTTGGGGAAGAGTGACTGGAAAGCTGCTCAGTGGAAAAGGACCTGGGGGTGCTGGTCGACAGCCAGCTGAACATGAGCCGGCAGTGTGCCCAGGTGGCCAAGAAGGCCAACGACATCCTGGCCTGTGTCAGGAATAGTGTGGCCAGCAGGAATAGGGAGGTGATGGTGCCCCTGTACTCGGCACTGGTGAGGCCGCACCTCGAATACTGTGTTCAGTTTTGGGCCCCTCATGACAAGAAGGACATTGAGGTGCTGGAGTGTGTCCAGAGAAGGGCAATGAGGCTGGTGAAGGGTCTGGAGAACAAGTCTTATGAGGAGAGGCTGAGGGGAGACGTGTTTAGCCTGGAGAAGAGGAGGCTGAGGGGAGACCTTATCGCTCTCTACAACTACCTGAAAGGAGGCTGTAGAGAGGCGGGTGCTGGTCTCTTCTCCCAAGTAACAAGCGAAAGGACGAGAGGAAATGGCCTCAARTTGCGCCAGGGGAAGTTTAGATTGGACATTAAGAAAAATTTCTTCACCGCAATGGTTGTCAAGCGTTGAAGCAGGCTGCCCAGGAAAGTGGTGGAGTCACCATCCCTGGAGGTATTCAAAAAAAGTGTAGATGTGGCATTTTAGGACATGGTTTAGTGGGCATGGTGGTGTTGGGTTGACAGTTGGACTCGATGATCTTAGAAGTCTTTTCCAACCTTAATGAATCTATGATTCTATGATTCTATGATAATATGGGTCTCTCAGAAGTCCTATGTCATATTTGCCAGCCTGCTGAAGGAGCTTCGATACTGTAAGTTATCTAGGCTGACTAAGGTGATCTATGTTATCTAAGGTGCCTATAGATAAGAAAATGAGTCCTGTCCCTGTTAGCTATTCAGCTCTCTAGATTCCAGGACTGTACTGAGATCTCCACTGATGATAGTGGAAATTTAGGGGTGTCTTACACATCCTGGCAGCTATGTTTATATTTCCTAAAAGTAAGTTAAATTTGCTCTTCATGTCTCTCTCTGTCCAACCTGACTGTATTGATGAATACAAGTTCTTCCTTCAAAGGGATGTTAAGAGGCTTATTTAGTTAGCGTAGTAAGTATGTTGAAATCCTGAAAACATATTTAACAGTAGGCAGCCAATTGCAAAATAATGTATGAAAACTGTAGKAAAAATTATCCTATAAAACCAGAAGTGTTCCTCTAGGTTAAATTCAGAGGAATTTGCTACTAGAATTTAGTTCTTCCCTCCCAACTGTTGCAAGTATACCTTTTGAACCTTAGTTTTTTTAGTTTGTTTAGTTTTTTTAGTTTTTTAACAGACAATATTTTCTGTGCCACAAACCAATGCCCTATAGCTTTTATTACAAAAAGGCTTGAGTGCTTTAAACTATTGTCTTTATTCTAGTACTGGGCTGCAGACACGTTCTTGCACAGATCCCTTCATAGGCAATACTTATTCCTGTAGATCTGATTTGCTGTTTAAGTTTGAATTGATGTCTCATTTTTTTCCATAATGCTATTTCTCACCTTTAGTTTATTATTTCTTCCAAAAAAGGTATTTATGGTTTCTCTTATGCTTGGGGGAGGTGGCATTGCAAAGCTAAGTATTTGCTTGTGTTGAATCTTCTGTAAAGGAATGTCTTTGAGAGTATATCTACAAAATCATTGACTACTTTGTAGTTGTACCAGTGACACTTGGAGGACACTACCTACTGTACCAGCCACTGAGGTTGTTCTTCCAACATGTCCTCCTGTCTGCACCCATCTTGTTTTTTTTAGTATGCATTTCTAAAGCATTCAGGAACAGGAAATATATTTGAACAACACCTTTCACATGAAGGTCATAATACCTAATGTAAATTCTGAAGTCCTACACAACTGTAATACAAATAACTATGGAACCAAATATGAACTTTGGTTTGGGTTTATCTGTGGTTTTGTCATTTTGTCAGATGTTTCTTCCAGCTTGGTTCCTAGGGAAATATTAGCTGCATCTCAGATAATTAAAAAAACAAACCTTGAGTACTGCTGTGAACTTGCCAAAATCTGTGCTAAACAGAAGGAGTGTTTATCATTACACTCTTTCAAGCACGAGACAGAAGTTTCTGCTAAAATAAAGCTGGTCAAAGCTGTGATTCTATTTGGTCCAGAAAAGCACACCCTAGCATTTTTAGTGTAAGGATATATCCTGGCAGAGATTTTGAGATATTCTTCAACATAGAGCACACAGCTAATGAATTGTTCGTGGGTTCATCTCATAGCAAAAGCTGTGCTGATCATCCTGTCCTTTCTCTTCAGAAAGGTAAATTTCTTCAACCAGATGGCAGGGTTGGATTTCTCTCCCCACTCCTGCTTTGATTACTCTCCTGCCTGCAGAGAGAGGCATGCCTTTAACAGGAATTTGAACTACTGCAATGAAATTCATCCTGCTGGAGAAGCAGAATTTTAGTGACCTGTCATTATCAATGCATAATTTTGACACTATAAGTATTGGTCTTCAATCTATAGCTGGTGAAAATATTTCTGAAATGGAAAATAAGAAAAAAATCATTAAAGCTTTTAGAGAGGCAATTAATTCCCTGCAGAAATTGCTTTCAGCATTTAAGAAACTAACTAAACAATTTTAATGGTTCAAAGTGCTATAGCAGCCGTTCATCAAGGAAGAAATAAACACCACAGCAACTTCCAAGTGTACCATGATTACTGTTGCTTCTTCAATCCTTTTACCAAAGGTTTACACAAAAGTTGCTGTTAACAGATTGTAAAGATTGAGCTTTCATAAAATACAAATGTTATTACATCTTCATTGTATTTGGGTAGAAGTTAAAATATAAGATCTTTTCACTGTTATTCTATGATAATATGAGGAAAATGTAACTAATGTTGATTTTGACCTTTATTACCAAGTTTGCTTTCTTWGTTGGTTTTTTTTTCTTTTTTTTCCTTTCTTTCTGTTGACTTCCTCAATTCTTACCAGCTGGGGAATCCAGCTGGAAATCCAGTAGGGCTTAATTAACAAAAAGGGGTCAAACTAGTGTTTGTCAAACACATTTTTCGCCTTAGCTGGATATGTAACTGTGACAATTCCAGAGTAACTGAAGTGTTCCTGAGCATGTGGTTGAGCATTAAGAATAAATTTTTGTGTTATGGCTACACATGAAATCTGTAAGGAAGATGAAAACAAGGGATTAAAGGATGCTTCACTCTGCAGAAGGTCACCTTCCTCTAAAATCATAAGCCTTCCCGAAATGCTCGTTCTCTGCTTATTGCATCCCCTCAGATTTTTGATCAGTGTTAAGGGATTTTTCATTAAAGGTTAGTATTAAAAATATTTCTAGAGGCTTTTGTTGAGAATTACCCACATACCTGAATCTGAGGCTGTACAGCACCTGGCAGCTGCTGCTCTCTTGCAGCTCTTCACAATCCGTGTGTGTAGCTCCTACCTGCACCTTACACTACACCCTGAGCGGTCTTACAGTGTGGAAGGGATGCAGCAAAAGGATCAGGTAAGCTCTGCCATCTTTTCAGGAACACTTTRTTTCTCCTTATACATCTGTGTGTCACTGTACACAGAAAGGTCTATCCACTGACCACTCAGATATTGCCATTTCCATTTGCATGCGTTGCCATAACCACTAAATAGTCTGCAGTCGGGTGATACCTTCTATTTCTTTATTCCTCCAAGGGAGCTAACTGCATCATGAATTGCTGAGACTGTAAGGAAGTAAAACATCAAGCTTTGCCTTGTTCAATATATTTACTGGAYACCTGTGGGCATTTTTAAAGTGTATTGACTCAAATGTTTCATATCTCCTCTCAAAAMTGAAAAAGTGCTTGTTTGGGATCACGCTATAGTGTGGCTGAACGCAGGACCTGAACTGCAAGTGTGAATGTCACTTGCAGTGTTGATAAAGCCTGTTGAATAGCTCAGATTTATTTTATTTCGTTTTAAGTAACTCAATTTAATGGATTTAGAATCTACTGACTTACTATGTTGTGAAGACATAATGTTAAATGTGTAGAGGAAAAACAGTTGGAAACAAGTTTCAGTGATAATGTGCTATCTGACTGATGGCTAAAATAGTAGATCACTGTTTTTACAGATTTGAAAGATTCATAGGTGTTTTTTTCTTTGTTTGAAGGCTACTGAAGCTGGAAGATTCTTCCCTTCCTCTCTTCCAACTCACTTTTATCACTGACTGTTATGCTGTGTCCCATGAAGGATACGTAGCTGATTAGCCCCCTCAAATCAGATCATGCCCTACCAGTTCCGTGTTATATATTTATGTTGTACTTCAGTATCAAATATTTTATTTTCAGATTACGGTATGTGCATAGATTATGAGAATAGAAGTTTTGTTAGGGAGGTGGTATGCAAAAGTTTGTTTTACACTACTCTAAAGTTAATTTGGTACTCTATTACAGGAAAACAAGATTATTTCTTTATCCATAGAGAAATGCAAACAAAGGCAGTCAAGTTCTTCATCTTTCTAGTCATTGTGTTACAGCACAGATCTGGAAGGGATGACCAAAGGTGAGAATTTGGTCTGGTCTTTGTTTTCAGTCCTTGACTTCTCCAGTGAAATGGAACCGAGACTTTGCTGGAAGCTTGGTTGTATTGTCAGACCAGAAACAGGGAGGGCAAATGAGGTCAGAACAAAAAAATAAGATTCTTTCCTCCCCTCTGACCCAGCATGAACTTGAGCTGAAGTGTTTTTGAAGGTGAAATTAAGAAGATCCTTCATGTGTGTGACAGCACCTTAGATTGAAACCTTACTCAGTTTCTTAAATTAATTGGGTCCCCRAGGGATGGTGACTTCTGGGATATTTTTGTGAAGTGTGAAAAAATCACCCCAACTAGAAATAGCCTGAGCTGAAAGACTACAGGACTGTTCTGAGACTGTTCTCCTTGTCTGGACTGCCATCGCTGGAACACAATCCACTAAGGGTCCTGAGATATCAACTGCAGGAATGAATAGAGAAAGGTTATACAGCTACTGAACTGTTAATGCTTACATGAACCTTGACAATAGAACTAAACATTAATTTGGCAAGAAACAGATGACTTTCCAGCCTGGAAGTTATGTTATGTTATGTGTCCTTGCGGCACCATTTTCCTACAGTATAGGTCTGTGTTCTATTACCTAATTTGATAATAAACTTACCTCATTCTGTGTTTTTCTTTCTGTTAAAAATTATGCCTTCATTGCGTACAAGATCTCCAATAAATGGTTACAGAGCCCAAGTGYTCTGAAAGAAAAGCTTGACACATCCAAACAGAGGGTTCTACTCTCTGAACACCAACAAAAACATCTCTCTTCCTGAATAAGCTGCACCTTCAACGGAGCAAATAAAACTCTTAGAAATGTAATAGAAGTTAGAAGGATGAAAAGTGGACTGTTTCCTTTTCTTTGTAAATGATGATTTTGGCTTAGGGAATACACCAATTTWAACCTAGTACAAGTAAAATTCTAATGGTCTAGTCAAGGGTATGTTTATTTGAAAGAATTATTAACGGTATTCGGTGGGAAGAAAGAATTTGTAAGTTGCATATAAATTAAGTAAGAATGAGACATGATTTCTCATTAAGATTTCTCATTAAAATTTTAAATAAACTTTGCAAATTTATAACCATTAGGATCACGCTCATAAATAGCTATGGCATAATCCGATATGTAATCCAAAAGACAAAGGTTTGGCCTTTTTCTGTGGCACAGTCAGAGTGACTGTTGCTGGAGTCCTTTTTGTCCAGGAACCCTAGCAATGAGCTTGCAGAGTTATAGTCTTATTACCTTCCACAATAGATTTGAAGGGGGAAAGGCATAAAACCAGGCTCACTAGAGATAAGCCTGGGGGCAGCACGCCAATGTTTGAGGAACGGTGTGCTAGCGAGGTCCTTCGGTCTGCCGTCTCAGTGGAGGTAGGGGATGGAGATCCAYGTGGCAGCAAAGACGCAAGGGTTATAGATGYGYTAGAAACYATAGAAGCACCTATGACCATGATAGAATGGTCACGAAGSAATTAGGGTTTCTCTCCCCAARAMCTGAAGTGCATCTACACCAATGCACACRGCATGGGYAACAAACAGGAGGAGCTAGAAGCCATTGTGCAGCAGGAAAACTATGATATAGATGCCATCATGGAATCATGGTGGGATGACTCGCACAAYTGGAGTGCTGCAATGGATGGCTATAAACTCATCAGAAGGAATAGGCAAGGAAGGAGAGGTGATGGGGTAGCYCTGTAGGTTAGGGAGTGTTTTGATTGTCTAGAGCTTAACAATAGTGATGATAGGGTTGAGTGTTTATGGGTAAGAATCAGGGGGAAGGCCAACAAGGCAGATATCATGGTGGGAATCTGTTACAGACCACCCAACAAGGATGAAAAGGCAAACGAAATATTCTATAAGCAGCTGGGGGAAGTCTCACAATTGCTAGCCCTGGTTCTTGTGGGGGACTTCAACTTACCAGATGTCTGCTGGAAATACAATACAGCAGAGAGGAAACAATCTAGAAGGTTCCTGGGGTGTGTGGAAGATGATAACTTCCTGACACAGCCGGTGAGTGAGCCAACTAGGGATGGTGCCGCAATGGACCTGTTGTTTGTGAACAGAGAAGGACTTGTGGGTGATGTGAYGGTTGGAGGCCGTCTTGGGCATAGTGATCAGGAAATGAGAGTTTTGGATTCTTAGAGAAGTAAGGAGGGGGGTCAGCAGAACTGCCATCTTGGACTTCCCGAAKGCAGACTTTGGCCTGTTTAGGAGCCTGGTTGACAGAATGCCTTGGGAGGCAGTCCTGAAGGGCACAGGAGTCCAGGAAGACTGGACAATCTTCAAGAAGGAAATCTTAAAGATGCAGGAGCAGGCTGTCCCCATGTGCTGAAAGATGAGCCAGCAGGGAAGAAGGCCGGCCTGGCTGAACAGAGAGCTTTGGCTGGAACTCGCTGGAACTCAGGAAAAAAAGGAGAGTTTATGACCTTTGGAAGAAGAGGCAGGCCACTCAGGAGGGCTACAAGGATGTCGTGAGGTTATGCAGGGAGAAAAGCAGAAAGGGTCAAAGCCCAGCTAGAACTTAATGTGGCTACTGCCATAAAAGACAGYAAAAAATGTTTCTATAAATACATTAGCAACAAAAGGARGGCTAAGGACAATCTCCATCTGTTATTGCATGTAGAGGAGAAACACAGTGACAAAGGATGAGGAAAAGGCTGAGGTACTTAATGTCTTCTTTGCCTCAGTCTTTAATAGTAAGACCAGTTGTTCTCTGGGTACCCAGACCGCGAGCTGGAAGACAGGGACGGGGATCAGAAGGAAGCCCCCATAATACAAGGGGAAGTGGTTAGCCACCAGCCACCACYTAGACACACACAAGTCTATGGGGCCGGATGGGGTCCACCAACGGGTACTGAGGGAGCTGGCAGAAGTGCTCATCAAGCCACCTTCCATCATTTATCAGCAGTCCCGGCTAACCAGGGAGGTCCCTGTTGACTGGAAGTTAGCAAATGTGACGCCCATCTACAAGAAGGGTCGGAAGGAGGATCCGGGGAACTACAGGCCTGTCAGTATGACCTCAGTGCTGGAGAATGTTATGGAGTAGCTCACCCTGAGTGCCATCACATGGCAGGTAGAATCATAGAATCATAGAATCATTAAGGTCGGAAAAGACCTCTAAGATCATCAAGACCAACCATCAACCCAACACCACCATACCCACTAAACCATGTCGCGAAGTGCCACAGATACAGGTTTTTTGAATGTCTCCAGGGATGGTGACTCCACCACTTCCCTGGGCAGCCTGTTCCAATGCTTGACAACCCTTTCGGTGAAGAAATTTTTCCTAATGTCTAATCTAAACCTTCCCTGGCGCAACTTGAGGCCATTTCCTCTCGTCCTATCGCTAGTTTCTTTGGAGAAGAGACCAACACCTGCCTCTCTACAGCCTCCTTTCAGGTAGTTGTAGAGAGCRACAAGGTCTCCCCTCAGCCTCCTTTTCTCCAGGCTAAACAACCCCAGTTCCCTCAGCTGCTCCTCATCAGACTTGTTCTCCAGACCCTTCACCAGCTTCTTTGCCCTTCTCTGGACAYGCTCCAGCACCTCAATGTCCAACATACAGAGCAACCAGGTGATCAGGTCCAGTCAGCATGGGTTTATGAAAGACAGGTCCTGCTTGACTAACCTGATCTCCTCCTAGGACATGGTGACCCACTTAGTGGATGAGGGGAAGGCTGTTGATGTGGTCTACCTGGACTTTAGTAAAGTCTTTGACACTGTTTCTCACAGCATTCTCCTGAAGAAACTGGTTGCTCATGGCTTCAACAGGTGTACTCTTTGCTGRGTAAAAAACTGGCTGGATGGCCGGGCCCAAAGAGTTGTGGTCAATGGAGTTAAATCCAGYTGGTGGTCAGTCACAAGTGGTGTTCCCCAGGGTTCAGTTTTGKGCCCAGTTCGGTTTAATATCTTTATCAATGATCTGGACGAGAAGTCCAGTAACTCAGTAAGTTTGCTGATGACACCAAATTGGGCAGGAGTGTTGATCTGCCTGAGGGTARGAAGGCTCTGCAGAGGGATCTGGACAGGCTGGATCGATGGGCCGAGGCTAATTGCATGAGGTTCAACAAGGCCAAGTGCCGGGCCCTGCACTTGGGTCACAACAACCCCTGGCAATGCTACAGGCTTGGGGAAGAGTGGCTGGAAAGCTGCCCRGCGGAAAAGGACCTGGGGGTGCTGGTCGACAGCCGGCTGAACATGAGCCGGCAGCGTGCCCAGGTGGCCAAGAAGGCCAACGGCATCCTGGCCTGTGTCAGGAATAGGGTGGCCAGCAGGAGGAGGGAGGTGATCGTGCCCCTGTACTGGGCACTGGTGAGGCTGCACCTCGAATACTGTGTTCAGTTTTGGGCCCCTCACTACAAGAAGGACATTGAGGTGCTGGAGCGTGTCCAGAGAAGRGCRAYGARGCTGGTGAAGGGTCTGGAGAACAAGTCTTCTGAGGAGCAGCTGAGGGAACTGGGGTTGTTTAGCCTGGAGAAAAGTAGGCTGAGGGGAGACCTTATCACTCTCTACAACTACCTGAAAGGAGGATGTAGAGAGGCAGGTGTTGGTCTCTTCTCCCAAGTAACAAGCGATAGGACGARAGGAAATGGCCTCAAGTTGCGCCAGGGGAGGTTTAGATTGGATATTAGGAAAAATGTCTTCACCAAAAGGGTTGTCAAGCATTGGAACAAGGTGCCCAGGGAAGTGGTKGAGTCAYCATCCCTAGAGATATTTAAAAGACAAGTAGATGTGGCACTTAGGAACATGGTTTAGTGGTGGACTTGGTACTGCTAGGTTAATGGTTAGACCTGATGAACTTAAAGGTCTTTTCCAACCTAAACAATTCTATGATTCTATAATAAACTCTTCCAAAAGTAATTGACGTGCTCTGTGATTGTACAATGAGTGGGAATGAACATTTAAATAAAGAGTTGGGCTGGCCAGCCAGTAAGTGCCCTTTAATATCTCTAATTTGTGGAGTATGTT
Organism: Oceanodroma leucorhoa; assembly: GCA_030449065.1. NCBI lineage: Eukaryota > Metazoa > Chordata > Aves > Procellariiformes > Oceanodroma > Oceanodroma leucorhoa. The sequence goes on from JASVER010000079.1 coordinate 2,926,141, forward strand.
TTCATAGCTATCCAATTCATGCTTATGAGCCACTAAATAAAGTGGAAAAAAGGAAAAAATAACCTCTCTCATAAAGTTCTCCATATCTTCAGGAGTGTTATATTTTGCAGTAAGTAAGGATGAACAGATTTGGTTGCACTGGGAAAGGTCCCCAGTTTTTCTACATAAGRGTGAACATTTGTTTTACTTATCCATTCCATCCTATTTAGTTTGAAAATATTTGGGTTTTGTTTCTTAGAAATAATTCATATAAGAAAAGGTATGATACATGTCTATGATGTACGAAACAAATCAATGGTCTTGAGCAGGTTTGTACTACAGGAGGTAGCTGAGCCACAAAACAAAATATGCAAAATGACAATTTATATTGTCATGCAAGCCCATGAGAAGGCAGCATGGGAGGAACTTTATCTTTTACTCTTGAAGTTTGATAATTATGGATTCTGCTGTAATACTATTAATAATGTAACATAAAACTTCTGTTTTCAATGCATTTTACTTCTTTTTCTATTTTTTTCGAATGGGTGATTTCAATCCATTTTTGCTCCTGGGCTTTGCAAAAGGTACCACATTGCATGGTTTCTAGCTCTTCTATGTAGAGTGTTGCCTCGAGCAGGTCTCAGTAATGTTTCATTGGCTTACCTCTGACCTCTCCAYTGTTTTTATCTGGTCCTAAAATTATATGTAGACAATGTTCTGTATAATTTTTATATTTATCATGTGTCAGTCACAGCTGCTAGTATGTGAGCAGCTGATCACAGGAGAGGCGTGGATTTTATGGAGTCGYTGCTCATGTTCAGCGTCATGGAGTTTTCTTGGTGTGTTGGTTACCTACCTCCATAGCTGACAGTCGAGTGTAGAGTAAACTCAGTGGAAATCATAGAACATTTATCTGCAGTCTAATGTGCAATGTTGTGTAAATTAAAGTTCATTTGTTTTGCATGTTCCCTATACTGGCAGAAAAGGAAACCTTCCTTCAGTCATAGAAATAATTGACTTTTTTTGGTTAATGTAGTTAAAATAACAACACATTTGTTGGTTAACGTTTTGTTCCATGTTTATTTTTTTCTGRTTCYGGTTGGCRCTGGTAATGGAACAAATCCTGTCARGGAARTTGATGTATTATTTCTATCACATCYAGATTATTCTATAATGCCCATTGATAATCTAGATGCTTCAGAAACAGTGGGAAGAGAGTTTCTCTGCCCAAAATATTTTTCAAATGGCAGTTTTGGCAATCGATATAGAGGGACAGAACTCCATGTGTTTCATGCTGTCCAGGTTGAAAATTCAAAGCTGTAATTTTTGATGTGCCTTGGCGAGCTTTTAAGGAGGGTTGCTTTAAGGCAGCCTAGGGGAACAGCATTGGGTTGAGTAGTTAGTCAAGCTGTGCTATCATCCTTGTTCTGCTTCTGCCCTGCTGGTATACTTCAGTAAGCATCTGTGGCTCATGTTAGCTATCATCTGAAAGCTAAAGATAATGATACTGRTTTCTTCCAGGAGTAACCTGAGTTTCAGGTGTGGAAAGCAGCGTACAAAAAGTGGTCTTATTAGGTATATGCAATTGCTCAAATTAAACTTGTCAATTAGATGTGAACACATCGATTTTTCAGTTCAGTGAACAAACTTCGCTCTAATGCAAGTGTACTTGTGGTGTGGCATTAACAGTTTCAAAAAATGAAAGGAAGGAAAGAATCATAGCCCCACTAATTATGGAGTTTAATGACTTAGTGGACTATAGGCGAGATTATATTTGTGGGCTTCAGAGGACAAGAAAGGACACGGCCATATGACTGGGGAGGAGAAAGAGGTTTAGCTGTGGTTTATCTTATTTGCAAGCGTGCAGCTTCTTTTTGTTGTTGAATAGGGAATACAGAATTTTCCAGTTAGAATTTCAGATGAGTTGCACATTTCTGAAGCCTGAAATTAATCCTGCCTCTACACAAGATGTCAGGTAATGGCAGTTTTGAAGAAATGTAAACAGCTAGAAGAACAGAAATTGAAACTTTTTAACAAGATGGAATAGTTTAGGAAGAGCAATGTGGTGAAGGTTGAGGTCATATGGTAAATTTATAAATGTGGGTCYACTGAGGAAAATGCCAATCTAATATTAGTCTCTGCATCTCAGTTCAGGAATTCAAATTAAGCAGATAATTGGACCAGATGAGGTGCATCCAAGAGTGCTGAAGGAGCTGACCAATGTCATTGTAAGGCCACTCTCTATCATCTTTGAGTGGTCAAAACAGTCAGGACAGATTTGTGACAACTGGAAACAGGCAAATATAATGCCAATTATCAAAAAGGACAAAAAGGAGGATCTGGGAAACTCTAAATTTCACTTTACCCTGGGAAGGTTGTGGAGCAAATACTTCTGAAAATGCATCCAAGCACATCCAGTCACAGTAAAGTGACTGTGAATAGCAGTCAGCATGGGTTGACCAAAGGCAAGTTGTGCCTTCTACAGTGAGAAAACTGACTGTGCAGGTAATGACAGACCAGTGGATGTCATTTACCTTGATTTTAGCAAGGCTTTCAACCTGATTTTCTATACTCTTATTGTAGTCAGATGGTCAAATCTAGTCAATATACTGGATGTGTTGACTACAAAGTGTGTAGCAAAATGACGACTGCCAGGCTCAAAGAATAGTGGTCAGTGGTTTGAAATCCCACTGGTGGCCAGTTATGAGTGACATTTCCCTGGGGTCAGTACTGCTTTGACCTTTTTTTCTATAAATAATTCCTTGGAGTTTGAGGTGAGTGAACCAAAGTCAAATTCAAACTGGGGGGGGAATGATCAATTTTCTGGAGGGCAGGGCTGTTTTTCAGAGGGATCTCAACGTGATGGAGAAATGGGCTGCCACAAACTGCATGGATTTTGGTCAAAAAAACAGCGAAGTTCCACATCTGATGCAGAATAAGCCCATGCAAAAGCACAGTCTGGGGGCTGCCTGGCCAGAAAGCAGCTTTGCAAAAAATGACCTGGAGGTCCTCATGCTGAACAAGTTGCACATGAGTCAGCAGTGTGCTTCTGCGGCAATGAGGGCTAACCACATACCAGGCTGCATTCGTAGCATCATAGCTGGCAGTTTGAGGGAAATGGTTATTTCCTCTATTTGTCCCTTGTACAAACACATGGGGAACATTATGTCTGGTTTTGGGCTCAGCAGTATGAGAAGGATCCTGAGATACTGAAGGGAATCCATAGGAGTGTCAACAAAGATGGTTAGGGGACAAGAGTACATGGCATGTGAGGGGAGACTAAGGGAGTTACATTCATTCAGTCCAGAGAGGAGAAGGCTGAAAGGACATTTTCTTTTCCAGTCCGGGCATTCTGTGTGTTATTTGTAGAGAGCCCCAACCATACTCGAACTGAACTCAAGCTCCGAAGATTTTGTTCACTGCCATCAGAAGTATAATGCTGTTCACTCTACTGGGTAAGAGTACATCAGATCCTAACTGTATAAAATCCTAAGAACCACTACCCTTACCTCATCTGATTCTTTAACTCTTCCAACTGTTCAACTTGGACTTCCATTTTCCTTTCCACTTGCAGCCACATAAAGTTTGTCACTTGTGACATTTTCTTGACTTGCCTTTGTTTGCCTGCGGGTGTCACAATCCACTTAGTACATTATTTTTCCAAAAATGCATTTTGCTTTTCTGTTCTGATGCCCTGCAAATCTCTAGGCCCTGGAATTAGAAGGAAAGCTCTGATTCCATCACTGGGGGAATTTCAAGTATGCAAGCATTTACTGGAGGTTTGTGTGTTTGATTTTTTTGGAAATCTTAACTGCAAGAAGAATAGAAATTAAAAGCTTCTCTAAAACAAACAAACAAACAAACAAACAAACCAGCCAACCGGAAATAACCCTGGGAATTGGAGCTGCAGCCATACAGCTAAGCCTGCCATATTTTCCAATTCCTGGGAGTCTTAAGTCTGCAGGCCTAAAATGAAAACTCTTCTTAAATCACACTGCAAGTTTCAGTGTTGCAGAGGTCTAGTGGAAGCCTGCTATATTTTCTGAACCCCAAGGAGATGAAGAGCTGCAAGGCTAAAATGAAAATATGTTCTCAAATCGCCGTGGGAACTCAGCATCATAGAGGACCAACTAACGAGTGCTTCGGTGTGGATTTCCTTCCCTCTTAGAATTTGAGAGTGGTAGGCTTATGCTGAAAGAAATCAAATCTACTCCTCAAAAAAAATGCTACTAATAAAACTCAGGAAATCACAGGCAGGGGAAGCTCAATAACATCTAGATTGTTGCAGGTTATTTGTCAATAAAGTACAAAAATGAGGACAGAATTAGGAGAACAGATTTCCTCTTTCACTTTCTTCAGTATAAATTGAGAATAGAAGAATTGATGACCAGTGCGAGTGAGAACAAATTTGGCCCAAGGAGAACTAATTAGAAACTCATGCCAAAACATTCTTTTTCAATCTGTCTGTGGATGCAAATCTCTCCTCTGCAGTGCAGAATTCAATTGCACATTCAGCACTGAGAACTTCACCCAAAACCCATTCAGTAGGGAAAATTGTCCAGCAATTTTAAGACCTTTTTGTTCAGACCTTGTCTTTTTCTGTGGAATTACTATTGGGTTCAATTTTTCATATGGAATTGGGGGTAAAATATTACTAAATGAAAATACAATTTAATCAGTAAATAGAAGTTTGTCTTGCATTTTAATTTATTACTAAAATATAAGCTACTCTTTAATGTTTGCAGCCTTTATAAAAACACATTTTACCACAAAGACACATCATAGGTTAGTCTGTAGGTAAGTATATAGGTAAATGTCTGGTAAGTACCTATCTTATAATGTTAAGTACTTTTATACCTCTTTAATAATGTTAGTCAGACTGGTTTAAATAGAGAGATGGAATAAAATATTCAGGTTGAAAACACTTTAGTCAGTACCTGAAGCAGTAATTTCTTGAGACTGCTAGAAAGGAACTTCAGCCCAAACTGCTAATATATTTCATTTTTTTTATAAGAGTTTAACATTTTCAATCTTGTGCTGTGGTACTTGGAGACTTGTGGTACTTTCCTGGCAAAAAGAACACCTGGTTATTTATTCTGAATTAAAATACCCAAGAAAGCACGTAAAACACATTTGGCAAAATTAATAAGTACTGCAGTGTCTATAAAAAGTGAGGGAAGAAAAATCACGATGTGTCTAGACCCTGACCTATAAACCGTTTCAATCAACAGAGGTCTTTCTATCGACTTAATCCACTTCAGAGAAGTCTTGTGGTACATTAAGTCTGTATCAGTGTAACAATGAGTTATTCTCACATCTTAATCTTCCTAACTTTTAACATGACTTAGGCATATGCTTAAGATTAAGCAGAACCTTAAGTGGTTTCACTACAGAGATGTTGAAACGTCCTGTCAAACTGGAACTTTAACGAAGGGAGAAACTTATAAACATGAGCACAACTTCTGCTTGGGGAATCAGTTCCCTGATGCTACGGGCAGCTAAGCTGTGATACAAAACAAAGGTAAATTTGGAAGGATCTCTTAATGTGCTCTATYTTCCTGTGTCTATTTTTAATAGATTGGATGGTCTCTTGGAGAGAGGATCTCCTGATTCCCACCGATTCTGAGACTCTTGCCTAGTCCAGGCTCTTTATGATATCCCACTGCTCTCAGTTTTGCCACATTTTTAAAATTCTTCTTGCAGACAGACTACCCTGTACTTCCGGGTAAACTGGACCATTGATTGTGATGTCTATATTTGTTATCTTTGGTACTGAAATATGAATGTTTTCGACTGAGTCATGTACATACATAAATCATATTCGATGCAATAACTCCAGTATATCAGTGGGATTTTTTTTAAACAAAACCAAATTTTATGACATTTACTTATTTGTTTTTTTTTAAAATAGCTAATAAATTTTTAATTTCACCATCCATAGGCTATTAGGAAAAAGTTTTCATACCTCTTCTTTTTGCTGCTACTAAACACAGAAATGACACTGCACATTTACACTTTCCTTGTATTTTGTTGTTGTCAGTGCCTTCTGTTGTAGTGAAAGCTGCAAGTACTTTTTCTGTGATGAGCAGCACGACCACCAAGACTCACCAATGGATGGATATTGAAGCAGGATGACACAGAGTTTACACAGTTCCAGAAGATTTTGATAGCATAAAATAAGTCTGACCTTTTGTGCAATGCAGAGGAAAAGGTGTCATCCCACAACTTCAGCATAAGCATCATTCTATTCAAGTTTTTGCCTATCTTTAACAATAGACTCAATATTGCTTTAGGTTCAGTATGATGGAGAATCCAGTATGTCTGGAGCTTGAAAAAATGAAGTCTTGGTTGAAGTGAATTCATACTTTGAAAAAATCCATCTCTATGATTTTTACTTTCAAAGACTGATCTAAAACTTCTCAGACTTCTACGCTTAAAGAAAACAAAACCAAACCAAAATAAAACAGCAATAATATTTTGATACTTACGTTTCAAATGCARTAATAGGTTTGAGCATCTGATATTAACCAGAACACACTAATCTCTAAAAATGTAATCAAATATATTCTGAAACCCTTAGATTATGCTGAGGACTCAAAAACATAGCTAATATACTGTTCACTGCCTTGCAAATGGGCAAAAGAGGGGAAAAAGAGCATCATGAATACCTCATAAATTGCAGGTTTTCCAAGTACATTATGAAACATCTGAGCAATAGGAAAATTGCTAGAGAACAAATAGCAGCTCACCGTATARAAAATTACATTTGCTTTTCTGACATAAGCCTTTCAGATATGTGTCAAGGAAGGAGAGGATAAGTATATTTATTTTTGTTCTTGCGTCTGAAATAGGACTTAACTAGCTCCACCATGTCCTGGTCATACAAAACATGTAGAATGCAAGTTTGGTTTTATGTAGAACTGATTTAAACTAATTCACCATTTGACCCATAATGGAATGATTTATTTTGAGGCTTTTGGAGTAAAAGACAAGGAAACACATTTGCAAAACTGAATGTTGTTTGCTTTACCTGATGATTCAGAGACTACGACATTAATACAGTGTGAGTATGAGTATGGCTCTATTTTAATTCTCTCTGCACTCCACACCTCTCGCCACTATCATCTCATAATACTCAGAGCAGTTTTTGAGGAGTAAACATGTCATCAAATAATTTTTCTTCTTATAAAATTATATCTCATATTGAGAGCTAAGTGATCTTTTCTTTTTAGAAAATATTTTATTTGCCAAAAGCTTTCAAAAGCGTCTGTAAGCTCCACCTGAAAATGATTTTTTTATAGAAAGGATGTACCATTTCATCTGGACATTGTAAGAAATATGTTTATTTTGAATTTTAAATTACATATTGAATTTCAGTTATCTAAATCACAATGAAACCACCTAAAATATGTCCTCATATTTCATTTGGAGTGAAACAGAACATTTACTGAATGCAAAGTCATTCTTCTATATTTTAGTGGGTGGTCCAGCAGCAGCTGTCCCCTATCTAATTGTTCACAAAGCTCTGATTTTTTTCTTTTTTGTTTTTGAGATATGGCCATTTGAAGAAGCTTGTGTTGGTCAGTCTGGCAAATGAAAATTGTTTCTAAAATTTAGAAGCAGGGAAGAACAGAGTAAATACAACATTGCATTCAGCGATCTAAAGGTTACTTTTGTCTACGTCTACCCTTTTGCTCCAAAATACCAAGACAAATTAACTGTCAGTGGCATATGGGACTTCTACACAACCTTGTGGAGTTAGTGCTTGGAATGAAGGATATAAAAGATAGAAACCTCACCTAGAATAAATCTGCTTAGCTTCACTGATTTCAGATTGGCTGAGCTAATTTATAATAGGTGCAGTTCTGCCCTAGAGATATAGCTGAAGGTAAACAAAGGTAAACACAGTTTTCTCACTTGAAGCTCAGACAATTTAAAGTTTATCTACTTATCTACTCCTCATCTATTCCGAACAGAAGATTTTCCTCACTTTTTTTCCACTATATATACATATCACTTTCTCCTGAATATAAATTATAAACTTTATGGTATCAAACTTACAAAACAGTTTTATTAGAAAAGAACAAGTAGATTATGCAGAATCAGAATGAACCTAATAACTGATTTGATTTATCAAAAGTTAAGCCATAGATGAATGCTTTCAAATGTTCCCATAGCCTTTTATCCATTTGGTAGTGTGTGATATTTTATCTGTGAGGTAATATGGTGGGATAGTGCACCAAGGTACACTGAAGAATGGCTTCACAGTTAAGGCTCAAAACTCTGTATGTGGAGATGTGGTCTGACCATTGCATCTGCCATTAACACTGCCTGGATTTCACCTAATTTAAATGTATTTTTAGCTGGTATATTAGAAAAGGAAAAAGAACACTTGAGAACAATCCTGAAAGAACACCTCCAATTCAGTGTAACAGGACCAGTACCTAACACCAAGCAATGGTTCTACACAGGACCATGTCATTTGGTGGTAATTCAGTGCCAAAGGGTAGGAACCCAGGCACGCTCAGAGGTGTTCTAGTGCGAGCACCCTGAATGCCAAATTTTACCATGAGTCAGAGAGAGAAGGTCCCCAAAGAGTCCCGATTCATCAAAAGTATGCTCAGACCATGTCTAATCTACTGGAGAAGCATTGAGTTCAACACAAAACACATCAGTCATGGTCATTTTAATTCAAAAATGCACAGTGAGGGAAAGTGGTGTTACCGGCAACCCTGATTTGCATAATATCCACTTGTTAGAGTGGACTTGTCAATATGGTCACGTCCAGAAGCAGCAGGTTCCCCCTGTTCTGAGTTCAGCAGCTGTTTGTTAGTAAATCTGGTAGTCTGCTGCCCAGATCATTACTGCTGGTAGTTGTGGGTTGCAGTTCCTGCCAAAGAAACGAGAGACATGGCTCAGGTGCCTGTGTCAGAAACAGTGTGGCCAGCAGGAG
>JASVER010000079.1:2940961-2967560 GCA_030449065.1 Oceanodroma leucorhoa
CTCTCCTCTCCTCTCCTCTCCTCTCCTCTCCTCTCCTCTCCTCCTTCCTGTTGAAAAAACCTGTACCTGGGTATATGGGTAGAAGTGCCATTCTCTGGTGACCCTCTTCTCCCTCATGTGGGACAAAAGGGCAAGAAACTCAGAGAGAAAGGCTAGGGATTGTGTGATGATGAGAACAGATCTACAGGATSAGAACACATGTCCACCTAGCCCATTATCATGTCTGCAAATGTGGCTAGATGCAYAGCAAATATTATTAGGCATGTAGTGATACTTCCCTTACAAAACCCTCTGCCTCCCAAGTTATGCAGGTATCTGGGGAGAAGTGCCATGTTGACACAGGTGCAAAGGTGAAATTCACTTCTTTCCATCTGAATAACAATAACAACAACAACAACCATAATAATAATAATGATCATTGCATAGGAGAGAAAAAGTTAGGGTAACCCCAATATTTGCCTCCCTTTCCTGCTCACTTCTTTGGAAGAACAGAGCCTGTGCTCCACAGCAGCACAAACCTGGGTAGCAATGGGATATAACCTTGTTCTTCAYGATGTCTCAGGCCAGCCGAGGGAGCCATGGGAACATAACAATTTATATGAACATATATGTAAAGAAAAGGTGAAACCTTCAACTTTCAGCACTGCCCTTATCCTTCAAAGATTGCTCTCAGGTTTTTGCCTTATAGCCATTTAGAGTGTAAGACTTACTTACCCTTCAGATGGATTTGGTATTTTCCAGTAGCAGCTGTTTAATAGAGACAGACATTCATCTTCTCCAGCTACATTTAGGTTTATATGCTAGCTAGTTAATTTACATGCTCTGAATCATCTTCCAGAGGAACGTATCTCTCACTGTTGAATTGTACAGGGAGCTACAGACCTCAGCAGGATAACTTTGGCATTTAAATTGTGATAGCTTGAATACTCAGGTGGTAAACACAGATTTTTATCTCGTTAACTGAYCATGTGGATTGCTCTAGACCAATACACTGCAAACAAAAAGCTGTGATAGTAAATCACCTTTAGCGAAGAGAATGCTAGYGGGTAGCACAGTTACTGAGTTACTGAGGCTGTAACGGTGGTTTCAGACTGGAATGTACAAAAATATCCTAATAGTTATGTCKTCTTCTGTTATTTTACCTCCTCATATTAATCTTTAAGAAAAGAACCAACCAGCATACTGCTGTCTGGGGTCACTGCTCTCATCTTACTTTTTAGGTACCCTTGGAGCAATAAATAGCAATAAATCCAACTTGACATTCCATGTATGCTACATACTCTATTTGATGTATCTATACCTGTGGCACCAGTGYCCATGACTTATGCAACTGAAGCCAAGTTGAACGTTGTTAAGTAGAACTCTAAGCATGAGATAAAAAGAAGAAATGATTAATAGATATTTCTGTACAGGAGGAGGTAGCTGCTGTTGATGTCAGTTTTTTCTTCAGTATAAATCATGTGCTGGATATCTTGCAGCATCTGGAAAGATACTTGTGATGTAAGACTGATCTGCTAAGGTCTTACATGATGGATACCTAATCAATACACCAAGCAACCAGCCAGTGGATTTCAGTAAAGCATACATATATCACAGGAATTCTAGGCAGTCTGAGGCAGTGGAGATGTGGACACAAAAAGAAGGTGGATTGCCAAGGACAATACATGACAAAGCCTTCCTTTTCGTCATTATTTCAGTGGATATTACAAGCTTAGGCTATGAGTCAGTTGTGAGAATTTTAAGGACTAAAGTTGAAAAATGTTAGTTTTAATGTATGATGTGTAGCAGCAGCTGTAATCATCTGCAAAAATAGATCATATTCGTGTACATATCCATGTTCAAAAATAGGAGAAAATCAAAGCCAAAATTCCCATACAAGGAGCACATTAGAGGATAGAAGGATCCTCAGTGAAATCAGCTATCCTGAGTGAATGCAAAGTATAGATTAATATGTTAGAGCCATAAGTAAYTCTTTTCCCAAAAAGAAGGGAATTACTTCAGTCTCCACATCGTCTTTCTGTAGCCATGTAATAAGAGAAGTTGTGGTCATCTGCGCACTAGTGTGACCTACCTTGTGGTTGTGTGTGAGCTTGCTTTACTCTAGTTCCAAGTCAACCAACTGCTGTTTGATCTCTTTACCCTTGCAATGAGTGCAGCCTAAAGTAAAGTAGGATTTGGCACCATGTTGGTTGAAAAATTATTATTTTCTCTTCCATGCTGCTGTTGTTTTGTTAARTCTTGTGTTTGGGCTAGCTGCTTCTTCATCATGCTATTATGAAATGCTTTGTATTTCATCTGCTATGRCAGTGTTCTTCCACTTGCAACACTTTCATACCTGAAAAAAACTTCTTGTATTTGAATGTTTGTCTCCACCAGGCTGGCATTCCTAAGTCCTCAGAAGAATTTTGCTTGCAATGTTTGCTTTGATGTATCAGCTCTGATCTACACATGTTACCTCTTCTGTTGGCATCATGCCTGTTGAGCCTTCTGAAATGTGGAATACAATGTCTTTGTGTATTATGAGACAATGCTTTTAAATACTTCATATATTTCTGTCTCTAGAAAATGGGGCCTGGCTATTCTTTTCATGTAATGTCACTGTTGGATAAAAATAAATGAAGGTTGCTCCAGATAATAACACAGCTACTTTTGTAACAGAAAATTCAGGCGAATCAAAATAAAAGTCCAAAATGTCATTATTGATCAGTGTGAATGCTCAAGGTCTTCATAAACCTGAAACATCTTTCAATGTCATCATCAAGCTTTTACTAATTAATAAGTCATGAATAAATGTTTCAACGAGTTGCTTCCAGGCAAAATCCTCTGAGATACACAGCCAACACTTTTAAATTATTGAAATAGTACAATGCTACACCACTTCAAGCTGTACTCTTGTCAATCACATATGTTTCACTAAGTTCATATATTGTTGCCTGTATTTTGATGAAAGATCTTCACTGAAAACAGGTAATCCTGTAGTGTGTAAAAATGAGATTATGACACAAAATTCAAAGACATCTCAAAGATCATACAGTGGTGTTCATGGGCGTGCTGGTGCAGGTGGGCATACAGCTAGGGAGCTTTCTTCTGGGTCCCGAATATCAAGGAACCAATGATTTGTCAGACATCACTAGATGGTGCTGGTATACATATCTTTCATGCTGTTTTTCCTTAGTGTGCAAATAACTGCTCACTCTTGGGAAGAAATGCTATTATTGTTGGGTTTGGTTATGCAAACAGATTTACAACTGGACGTTAAGGGGACTGCAGCCCTTCATCTCCTTGCCTTTTCTGCAGCTCAGTTCAGTGGGGTGTGTGGCTCTGCTGTGTTTTCAGGTGCCACTGTGAAGCTCAGTACCCCCTGATTGAACTGGCAACAGCTTCTGCCTTTGTTTTGTGCTGAAGTGCATTTTCTTGGCTAGAGGGAGCAATACAAGAGTGCTTTGCTCTGCGACTTAAATCGACAAAGTACTTTCCAGCAACATCAGATCTAGTGTCCTAACCAAGTATCTGCTTTGGAAATCATATGGCACATTTCCCAACCTTGCCGTAGTCAGAGGTCGTTGTTGGTAGAAAAGAAATTCTTCACGTCCACTTCTGAGAAGAAAATTCCATTGTAGGGTGTAGCTGTACCCAGACAGCTTTTCTGCAAACATGGTTACATTTCTGTGCCATGTATTTCAATATACTACAAGCATCTGGGGAAATATATTGCAGGCATTTAATATTGATTGGGATCCCTTTAACAAAAATTTGAATATTCTTCTTTGAGGAAAATTAAAATGATTATRCCATCTCTCTGTCTTCAATCCTTCAGTCTTCAGGGGTGTTATTATCCAATTTTATTTCTACACCATCTGTGAGAAAGGTATTCTTTGTTTCCCCTCCCCAAACAATTTTGCCTAACATACTAAAAATGCCAATTTAGATCTTAGTCCTTTCTTGCATGCTGTAATGAGCTGTAACAATGATGTTGATGTTATTGTCACTACTACTGACAYAAACACCTAATCAACAGAGCTGTTGTTTCAGGCGCTCTGAAAATTCAAGCAGACTTCACTGTTGGTGTGTGGATATTTTTTGAAAATGTTATTTGCAAGTGTGATTCCTAGAGTATTTCGTATTTAAAAAAGAAAGTTAAGACTGAAGAAAAACTGTGGGGAAAAAAAAATTTCTTTCAACTCCAGCTAGTCCTTTATCAAATTAATATAAATATTTATATAAATGTGAAAAATACTTTTTCACTTTCTTCAGTGGTCTCTGGCACAGGAATAATAATAATAATATGGCAGATTAACTCTCCTGTGCAGGGCCAAACTAATGGGTCATAAATTTGGCAGAATGTTCCTGCATTTGTTAAAGTCAGTGGCAAGATTCCCTTTGGTATTAGAGGGGACTAGATCTGACCTGYAGGGTACCCCTGTGACACTACATACATAAAACTTCCTCATCAGTGTGGATCCGTGAGATTAGCTCTGTAGATGGCAGTAACTGATTAGCCTCTTGTAACAGTAATATTAGCATCTCAGACTCTCAAATCGTCCACTCTCAAGACCTGGCACAGTTTTTTTCTGAAAAGAGCAGTTTTTTCCCGTGCTTCATGATTTACATTAATTAATCTCCTAGGGTTTGCTCAGTATCATCCTTCTGTTTTATTGTTTGTTGTCCATGGTTTTAAAAGCCATTGGAATGGTTTTCCAAGAGAAGTGTAGTTGGTTAGTCATCTGCTGCTTTAAATGTGTGTTCTCCTTCCAGAACTACTGGGAGTTTAGTGCATTTTTTATAATTGCTTGTTCAAAGACCTCCTGCAGATCTGGTAGGTTTTCCCTACACTTCATCTCCCTTACTGGTTCACAGTGGCAAATGATTTTATTCTTCATTTTGCCCTAGAAGAAGACCAAACATAATTTTTTGTTTAATGTCAGCAAGCTTTAAAAAAGTTGGTATTTAACTGGTGTTAGTTAAAAGCAGTTTTTTAACATGTTTTCTGTCTCTCTATTTATAGAACAAAGATTACAGTTTCTAATGTCATCTCAATTCTCCGGCCACTGTCTTGATTTTAGCATAGGTCACATTTATGAAATGTCAATGTATTCTTAGAAATTCGTTACTCTAGTCAGCCATTTTATTYAAATCTTCTCATGAAGATATAATAGATAAGACTGGATAAAACTCTCAGTGGTAAATGGAGAAGAATTTCAATGGACTCTTCTTTCAAAGCTCTAAAGGAGCATTGTATATAATGCTCTTAAAAAAACATTTACACCAATAGTAGGAATGCAGTATTATGTTTATGTAATTTGTTGCTTAGTGTTGCTATGGGTCAGATTCTGATATCTCTCATATATATTCTACAGATAGTTCTACAAATTAACATTAATGGCCTCAGGGAGGTCCTGTGTTTCCATTGTTGTTGGAATTTGACCTGAAAGGGGACACCCCCAAACTTTAGACTTTGTACAGCATATTTTGTCTGTAAATKGAAAGGCACTTTAAAATGAAGGTCAGGATCACTATCTCTTCTTTGCAGGTGAAGAAAGGTGGGAGAACTGTCTTACTCAAGGTTGTCCAGTTAAATAAAAGAGTCAGATGTGAATCCAGATCCTGTTGGCTGTTTTACATTTCATGTCACTGTCTCTTCCAATTCATTATTTTAACTCATAAYAATCTTGCCTATTTGAACTGGATGATAACTTTTCATATTATTGGCGACAAAAATCTTATTATAATGTTCTAGAAAGAATGTTATATGTACGTTTTTTGTTTTACAAAATGTTTTAGTTTTTGTAATTTTATGGCATTTTAAAAGAAATAAACATRTTATCAAAATATTACCTAAATAACTATTAACATTCTTTTAATAAGATGGAGTTGATTTTAGCCTTCAAAACCAGTAAATATTAATAATATGTTGTTTRTTACTGTCCTGGTTTTGGCTGCGATAGAGTTAATTTTCTTTCCAGTAGCTGGTATAGTGCTGTGTTTTGGATTTAGGATGAGTATAATTTTGATAACACAGGGATGTTTTTATTACTGCTGAGCAGGGCTTACACAAGTCAAGGCCTTTTCTGCTCCTCACCCCACCCCACTAGTGAGTGGGCTGGGGGTGCACAAGGAGTTGGGAGGGGACACAGCCAGGACAGCTGACCCCAACTGACCAAAGGGATATTCCATACCATATGGCGTCATGCTCAGCACATAAAGTGCGGGAAAATCTATCCGGGGGTCGCTGTTCAGGAACTGATTGGGCATCGGTCAGTGGGTGGTGAGCAATTGCATTGTCATCACTTGTTTTATATTTTTTTTATCGTTATTATTATTTTCCCTTTCTTTTCTGTCCTATTAAATTGTCTTTTTTTTTTTTTTTTCCGATTCTCTCCCCCATCCCACTGACGGGGGAGTGAGTGAACGGCTGTGTGGTGCTTAGCTGCCAGCTGGGGTTAAACCACAACAGTMACATGTTCATTTTTTTTGGTAACATAATATTTTATCTGTATTTGGAGGTAAACAAAATATGAAATCTACGTCTGTCTAATATTACACTAACTGGAAACAAATTCAATATTTTTGTTTTCCCAGTTTTTCCAATTAGTAATCAATTTCCCTTCAATAAATTGATGAACAAAAATACCCACTTAGATGAGAAATAAATTGCACATGGAATAGTAAGAACATGAAAACATATGAGAACAATGCTTGTTCTTGTACCACAAGCTGTTGCGGATACAAGTCTTTCATTCTCTTTTTTGTAACATATCTAGCAGAATAAGTCTAAGTCTCTGACTGAATCATCTGAGTGCTAACTCAGTACAAACCATTAATGATGCAGCAGCAAATAATAATAAAAAAGTTACTTAATTTGCTATAAGAGAATAGATTTGCTTTATCAAAATAAGACTAAAGATCCGTGACATTAGCTGTCTATGAATCCTTACAAGAATGTGTAGTTTTGAAGAATTAAATAGTTTATGCAGTTTACATCAACTGTTTTTGTCCTATTTTAAAAAGGAGGACAAGCTATTGCTGCATGTACTTGAATTTTTATTAAGAAAGTACACTGTCTGGATTGGCATCAACTTTTAATAATCTAGAGGAGGTAGTGAGAAGATTTAAATTTTTAAATATTCTAACCTATAGAATAGCAGGACAATCTTTACTAATGTCATTTAGAAAATGAATAAGAACATTCAGGCTTGACACCTATTTAAGTTTGAGATTGTCCTTTACCACATACCTCTGATCAGAATATTCTTCCTGGCTAGATTGATCACATGSAATATATGCATACATAGCTAAACATGATCTGCAGAAAAATCTGTGTATACAGATCATATTCTGTTTAGCCTCTGGGGAGAAATAATTTTATAAAAAAGAAAGAAATGTTTTTAATCATCCAGTGTTCCACTTTTCAGTAGTTAACTATGATGGAAAGGGAGCTGTCCTCCAAAGAGCCTATGAGAACAAAAAATGAGGATAATCTACTTCTGCAGATATATATGTTATATAAGATGTTCTTTTTTTAGGTCTAAAAAGAATCAAAGGAAATATACGCTTGCATGTATTATATAATATATTTTTTTTATGCAGACAGTAAATCACAAGAATTTCAAAAGARCATTTTTTTCAGCATTCTTAAATATTCAAGAGAGGAACTTGAGGTCCTAATACAACATTTTGTTTTTTTCACTTTTTTTGCAAAAATCAGATCCTATGAATGCTAAACTTTCCTAAATGTTAACTTTAAAAAAAAAAAAAAAAGACAAAATAAAACAACAAACCAACAAACCAACAAAAAAGTGAAGTTGCGTGTCACAATCTTAAATCTCCTTGATGACCACTAGTGAGGAAAGTGCTCTTGTAATATTCTTCTTCAGCTGAAAATGACACAGTCTGAAATGAGATGAACACAAGTGCCAGATTTTCAAATATATCCTTATTTCTTTGGTAGGATCACAGAAACTGACAGACTAGATCTGGCCAACTCTAGCAACCTTTCTCCAACACTAGCCAATACTACATGCAGTATTAGATCCTTCAGAGGAAAGAACAAGATATTTAGATGTAGAAAGATACAGAAAAATGTTCCTAGCAAGAAAAATTCTTCCAAAGTGATGAAATGGAAAACAGGGAGATACCCTGCTCCCCAGTGAGTCATAGGATTTCCAAGGAGACCTCTGGATACTAAGGCCCCTGCCAACCAGACTGAGGTGTATCATACAAAAATGAAAATACACAAGATGTGACTTTTGATGACTTTCTAAATGTGGGGTGATGGAAACTGAGAACTAGTTAGAAATTCCTTTCAAGTAACTGGATATATTTCTTTGTAGATTCATTTTATTTCTGCTGAACTGAACCCTTCAGAGAAGCCCAGAGATCTGATTAAAACAGCAGATGTCTAAGACGTAAGGAGACAATTCTCAGACATGTCCTACGTTACCTTGAGACCTTTAGACATTTTCTCATGTAAAGCATATTCTGATGAGTGTGAACCTTTTGCCTTTTAGCCCCACTTCATTCTTTCCCAGTCTTTAAGCCAGGGCACACATGGCCCTTCAGGGATACTTAAAAAAATTTAGTTGCTGTCAAGCACTTCTGAAAATGAGTGTCTCCCTCTTCAAATTCTTGGCAGACAGCCAGTGTTTTTTGCAATTTAGGTTCATCATGCTAACATTACACAGATCACTTCTTAAAATAACTGGAATAAGATGGCATGCAGTATTGAATCAAAGAATCCATGAAGTGCAACATTTRGTAAAAACAGTGGGTAAATCACAAGTTATGAGCAGTAAGGGTCAGAACCTAAGTTTTTTATTTAGTCCTTCATCTGGCAGAATTTCCCTTGGCTTCCATGGGAATTTGTTTTGATGAAAGACATCAGTACTTGACTTTAAATCTTTCTTCTAAGTAGGGAACTGTTTCACTGGATGAATCAGATGATTATTTCTTTTGTATGGAGGATAGCATGTTCATATTTCAGTGTCTATTTCCAAAGCACACACAGAAATGTAGGGCAAGTCCTAGTTAGCTGAATTTTTGAAAGGTGTCAATATAYCGTACAACTGAGGTTAAATTAAGGGAAGTGAATGTATAGCAACAAATACCACTGCCTACATTTTACTGTGATGCTCTGTTTGGCCCCTGTGGTTTTGACAGAGTGCCTGAGGTTATATCCTCCTTGCACCTACCTCTTGAGTTAGGGAGGCAATTAAGAAACCCTATATTATGTAGATACAACTTCACAAAGGCGAGTATTAAGTACCACTGTGCTTGAAAACCTAAACACCGTAGTGTTTTGGTAGCACTGAATTTCTGCCTTTGGAAACAAAGTTAGGTTTGTACTTGGTTTAACGAAGAACACACCTCATCTTTCTGCCTCTTGGATAACACTTACTGTACTAGACATTTAATTGAGACACCTAAGTCAGGATAAGGTGGTATAGGAATAGGGAAACAAGAGGGTTTTCTGCTCCTAGACATCTATTTAAAAGAGATATCAGATAGGCTGAAATGTCAGATTTCTGGAGTAATAATCTAAGCTGCCAGGAGTGCCTTGCATGATCTCTACTCAGCTCAGGGAATGTGATCCTTTGCCACCACCTGSTTTTCGTCTTCCTTCAGCAACAACACAGGAAGATTCTCCAAACASAAAGACATTGTTCCTGTGATCCTAGCTGAGACCTGAGACCTCCCTTATCCAGAGCTGCGAAGAGCAATGGATTGAATCAGTCTTGGAGGTGCCTATCTCTTCCCYTTGTCTCTAGAAGGAGCTTGGGACATGCATGATACTAATTTAGGCACCTAATCTCAGGTCCAAATGTTAGGGGATGGATGAAAGCTCAYATTTCATTTTTTTTAGTTCAAACCTGCTTATATCCAACCTCTTCTTTCAAAGAACTACCCACATCTTGTCTTACATCAACTTTTCTTATATAACTTTTCACCAGGAAAAGCTAACCTTCTGCGTCACTCTCTGAACAAGATCCTAATCTGTCACTTTACAAGTGTGTCACGTTAATCCACATGAAATATATGCCTTTTGATTCATCACAGGACCCTTTCTGTCACACGGCTTCATCACTCACTGGGATGTCTATTTATATCACAACATATCCTGAAAACCTACCAGATTGCTTTAATTAACGAATAAGGAAATTAGACCTGTGTAAGTTTTGTATAAGGACAGGACACTGTATGATACCAAAGAAGCTCACCTGAAAGCAGTGCTTCAGGTCTCAGGAAACTGAAGACTTGTGTTTCTGAATGTGTAAACCAGGCAATTAGTTGTTTCAGATTCAGCTGAGAATCTGTCTTAATGCACTTTTCTAAAGAAATGCCGTTGATATCCATGAGCTTTGCACGATACCGAATAATTGCAAAAAGTCAAAAAGGCATCTAATTCTCCCTAGTAAAAACAGTTTTCAAGCAGTTATCTTTACAATGGAAAGTGACATTATAAGCCCAAGTGTCCTTGAAAGGTTTCTGTGCTTTTTAGAGGAAATTAAGAAGGTTCTCTGAGGTAAGATGAGGTCTAAGGCTAATGTGCCTGGTTGTAAATTCAGGCACGGGGATAATTTGTTCGGAGGCAATATGATAAGCGGTGGTAAGAATTAGTTGGTTTAAATGGTACATTAGGTGACAACGGAAGCAGTGTCTCCCTCTTGTAAAGTACTGCTCTGATTTTAGTTTATTACTTTTAATGGCTAATAATATGTGGGTGAGTAGCTGGACTTTGTTTGTGGTGTCCAAAGGGGACAATTTTYTTCTTCTATGATTTCAGTTATTGCATTGCGGGGGGGAGCCTTTTTCTTAAATTAAAAGTAGAATGCTGTAAAACTTGTCAATATTTTATACTATTTCTACATGAACTGGGCTTATGCAAATAAATATTTTCCAACTTCAGATATATGCAAACCCAGGAGTTTTTGTATGGGGCTGAAAATGCCCATTATGTCATTCATTTCTATTCCTGCAGGAGTACAAAGAACATTTTTTTTTCCATATTTCCTGTTGCAGGAAATTAATTTCATTTTTGTAGCACCATGAGAACTTGAATGGGCAGCACAATCCATGTCAGAGATGKCAGGGCAGAACCTGCTTGGGAAGTCAGCTGGGTTGTTACAGAGTTGTCAAAAGTTCTTGCTCTTTTCGGTTATGGGTCAGAAATTATTAATAAGTTAAATAGAAACATTGCYATTAATTTGCAGATGGCCTGTAGGTCTGAGAAGAGCAGGAGATGGGGACCTAGCCCRGTAGGATGATACTCTTTGCGAAGTAATAAGGATAAGGAAACACAATGTCCATTTATACACCTCCTTGTGAAAGTTTTCCAGAGTGAGAAGAATTTGCTTCTGAGTCACTGGAGCCGTAAGTAGCTGTGACTGCTGCTTTCCTGCTCAGTTTTCCTAGTTTTGTTATGTTATCTTGGTGCCTACTGCATCTGGACCAGCCAGGAGCTGTCTATGGCAGTAGTGCCTGTTTTGTTACTTTATCTGCATTATTCATAGCATCAGATAGTCACTGTTTCTCAGTGATGCTCTTGCCTGCTACCACATCACAAATAGTTATAATATTCATATTACCACTAMTCCTACTAGTCAGCTGGGAGACCATTTCTGCACTCCATAGCCTCCATTTCCCTAGTCTGCAAAACATATTTCACAAAGGCTGATAAGTGTTACTATATCTGAGCTATGGCTTCAGTCATCATTTCTCTTTACTTGYCTCTCCTTGTCTCCCCTTTCTATTCATTTTTTTACCAAGTTAAGGACTTCTGTTGATCTCCTTGTGCTTCATCTCTGATTCTCTCACATGTCCCTTAATCCTTGCTGTCCATACTGTTGCCCTTTACTATTCTTGCTTCWAATTTTTTTCCCAAATATTTTCATTGTCTAAACATCCCTCTCTCAAATATCCCCATTACCCCCATCATTCCTGTACATGTCTCTGGCTGCCTCGTCCTGTCACCTTATCACCTTAAGGAGTAATTTGTGATCGTTGCGTTTATTTTTCCAGTATTTAAGTTATTATTGTCTTGATATAAGTTAATCCCACAGCAGAATCAAGAACGCAGTAGACTGCACTTCCCACCACAGATGACATATATCAGTGAGTTAAGGAAGCTCCAGAGGTCTGACCCTGATTTCCTTCCATAAGGATAATGATGGCAAGCATTGATCCATAGCACAGTAGGTTCCTGCCATGAGACTACTCAGTCAGAAGCAGCTGCCTTTTGCCCTAGATCCATCTTCTGCATAGGTTCACCATAGTAGCCCCATGCCCTGTTCATAGTTTGCTTGGTTTGGGCAGAAGGAGAGGCTCAGACTGTTTTTTTTGGCCTATCCTCTTCCTCTCGATGCATGTCTTAGTATGTGGTTTAGAGCATGATCCTAGACAAATCTGAGAAGATGACATCATTGATGCAATTAGAAACTTTGAAAGCCTGTTTCATTGGGGTGGTTTTTTTGCAGTCATGCCTCACATGTAGCATGAAAGCATCTTACCAGCTGAAAAAATGGGGAATTTACACAACATACTCATCAACACCCACATTTTATAAAATGTGAYCAACAGAGCCTCAGAAAACATGAACACTCCAGGGTTTGGGGATCCCTTCTCCCTGCTCCGTGCAGCGTCTCGATGTCAACGGCTGCCTACTGACACCCCAGTAACTGCATTTCCTATGGCCTCTATGTCACACACGGTGAATTGAGCCTTACATGCAAAGACTGGCGCTTCCTAGTGGCCTTGAGAAAGCTGACAGCATGACAAAAGAAGTGATTTGGCCGCTGGAAGCATAATAGTGTGTAGAATATGCATCTACATATGTTGAATCTTTCTTGGTAATGATAATAGAAACATTTCAACTTGGAAGAGCATGAAAGGGTGACACAGGGTGAACTCATGCAGCCAATCTTTGTCAGCATTTCTAGAGGGCAATGTAATAACCGTGGGGAAAAAAAAAMCGGCATCCACAAATCTCCAAATGGAGAACAGTCTTCAGGAAGCATTTAAACTGAAGGACAGTTAAAATTTATGACTTAGGCATTTAGGCTCCGGCTTTTCTGATCTTACATGTCAGAACAAAGTCAACTGTAAGGCACTACCACAAAATCATTGGTAATGAGGGAGACGCAACTGTCAGACAACAAAGTTTCAAGTGGAGCTCAGGATAAAGAGAAAAATAAATTTATGATCTAGGTGCTTGGAGTTTTCTGATTTTGTTTGGTGGGGAAGAAGAAATATCAGAAGTGATGTATTGAATGGCTGTAAATGGAAGGAAAAAAAGAAAAGAAAASCTGCCAAAAAATAGTAAAGTTTAAAGCCTCCCAGACACATTTTATTGTCTTTTCATAAAGAGCATGTCTTTTTCTCTTTTTGTTTATTATGACCTCATGGGATCTGAAACAAAGAAGTATTCTTTATCGTGAAATATTGGGGAAAAATAGTTAAAAACTTGAGAAGACTTTATGGATGCTTAACATAACATATCTAACSTGATATTCATGTAACTGTTCTGCCATGCAGTATTCCAGAAAGTTTTTAACAAGTGAGTTGAAAAGAAATAACTTTCATATAGTTTTATATATATTGACAATATTGCCATGTAGCCATGTCTAATGCCTGAAAAATGGAATATAAAATGAAAGTTCCATAGTGTGGTGAAGCTGAAGAAAAGGCACACTTAAAGTGATGATACACTGAAATCATTAAAGGCCAGATGAGAGCTGCTCTGATTTGTATTAGCTTGGGATTCAGCCCTTAGATTTTAGTGTTGTTTTGGAAAAGCCTGCAAAACTTGGATGATAAACTGTGCACTTCTAACTCTCACCCCTGCAAATGTGTATTGTTAGGTTACAAGATAAAAGGCCCATCTCCGCACACATGAAGGAGCACAGAGGCACAAGGGCAGGTGGGGGAGCCCCAGTTACCCCTTCAGAGCCACGGTCCCCCCAGGGCTGTCCCAGAGGAGCCAGGGGTGACACCCAGCACTGCGGGTCAATGGGAGAGCACCTTATAGACTGGGGGAGTTACTGCTTATGGGGGTGAGAGACATTGYGTGGTGCTGGGAAAAGCATTTCAGGATTACACACTTACTATGAGAAGTTTGGGGAATGAAGCAAAGGTGGCAAAAGGGAGGGATCAAGGTGGTTGGGGGAGGAACAAGTGTGGGAAAACAGGTAAGGGGATAGAAGGGGAGGGTTGCATGTAAACAGGGGTGGTCCTGTCTTCTCATTAAAATCCCTTTCTAACTCTTTTTCTGGGTAAGGGATTACCCATGTAGTGCACATGTGTAGATGGAGGTCTAAGTGCCAGCAACTGGAGAGGGGACCACAAAGAAGACTTATGTCACCGAAGTTCAGAGAAATTCCTTTTATAGTCAGTAAGAAAAAATAATTAGCAGTTTTAGAGTGTGAAAAAGTGTTGATTAATTTCAGACATGGAATGTAAAGACCTGTAAGCTAAAGGTGGCAGTTTCTCTTTAATGAGAAAGGAGCCTGGGATGATTATCTCACTGGTAGACATCTACATTTGGTAAGCTGATCCCACCTTAGAAGACAATCATTATGTATTGTGGTCAGGACAGATCACAGATCAAACCATAGATCATAAAATACCATGTTTATAAGCAAGTGCTAAAGCACTAGTATAAAGATTATCCCAGGTATAAAGATTATTCTAGAAYTTAATATTTAAATATTTGCATTCTTATTCTTGATATTGATGACTATGCTTCAATATCTCGAAGGCTGTTTCTACTAAGGAGTGAATGTCACAAAAGCATTTCTTTGTGTCRTGGTTTARCCCCAGCCAGCAACTAAACACCACGCAGCCGCTCGCTCACCCCCCCACTCCGGTAGGATGGGGGAGAGGATCGGGAGGGCACACGGAGGAAAACCCRTGGGTTGAGATAAAAACAATTTAATAATGGAAATAAAACAAAGTAGAACAGTGGTAACAACAATGATAACAACAATAACAGAATATACAAAACAGGCGATACACAATGCAACTGCTCACCCCCACGTGTTCCTAAGGAACCACGCCCCACCCCCAGAGCCCCCTGGTTTTTAAGCTGGGCATGATGTCACATGGTATAGAATACCCCATTGGCCAGCTGGGTCAACCACCCTGGCTATGCTCCCCCTGCACCTGGCAGAGCATGGGAGGCTGAAAAGTCCTCAATGCAAGCACCACCCAGCAACAACCAAAGCATCAATGAGCCATCAACATTCCTTTCATTACCAAACCCAAAACACAGCACCC
Source organism: Oceanodroma leucorhoa (assembly GCA_030449065.1). NCBI lineage: Eukaryota > Metazoa > Chordata > Aves > Procellariiformes > Oceanodroma > Oceanodroma leucorhoa. Next base: position 2,956,229 of record JASVER010000079.1, read on the forward strand.
CCTCCAGCTACTGGGAAGAGAGTTAACTCTGTCCCAGCCGGAATCAGGACACTTTGATGCAATGTTGCTACTCAGAGTGAATGTAAAATAAGACCTATTTCCAAAAACTTAATAAAGAACAAATTGAGGGAGAAATTCTCTTTGTTTACACCTCACATTCAGAACTTAACGCCAAATTTTGCTTTTTCTTCTAGGGTCATAGGATCACAGGAAAACTCATATGGGAAGAGGGCTTAGGGGGTCTGTAGTCCAATCTCTTTTTCCAACCAGAGTCAGAGGTAAGATCAGACTGGGTAGCTCAGGGTTTTATGCAGTCTGGTCCTGAAAATCTCCAATGATGGAGATCACACAACTTCTYTGGGCAACCTGTTCCAATACYTGACTGTTCTCAGAGTGAAAAGTTGTCCTTCTACGCAGCCTGAACCTCYATTGTTTCCAATTATGCATGTTGTCTCCTACCCTCCCACTATAGACCATGGCRAAGAGCCTGGACCTGTTTCCTTGATAACCTACTCATAGGTATTGGGGGGCTGCCGTTAGGTGCCTCCCAGCTCAATGAGCCCAGGTCCTTCTCCTCACAGTTGCAAGTGCTCCAGTCTCCCACAGTCTTTTTGTTGTTTATCACCATCCTTTTTGCACTGCAGACCCAAAGCTGGATGCAATATCTCGTTGTGGTCTAACAAGTGCTGAGTAAAGAGGAATGGTGACTTTACTCCATCTCTGGCTCTGTTCCTGCTGCTACAGCCCAGGATACTGTTGACCATTATCACTGCCAGGGCACAGGGTTGGCTCATGATTAACCTTCTGTCCCCCAGGACTTCCAGGTCCTTTTCAGCACAGCTGCTATAATATATATTAGTAGCCTGAGAATAATAAAATAAAAACTTATTTCAAAGTATACTTTATTGGACATATAACTTTGATCTAGCTTAGTTTTTAGAACTTTTAACTTCCTGAATGTTCACTTTTCTCTCTTTGCAAATATAGGCAAGTAAGATCTGGGGGTTAACATGACCTTTTGGTCTGAGCTTGTACTACATAGTGAATTGCTCAAGCTTAACTGAAGGCAATAATGAAGGCAATAATATAAACAATCTCTACCTCCAGGCTAAGTAGTTCCATCCCTTTTTCTCCTTGGTTTCAGATCAGAATTTACTATAAGGTTCACAGAAGATGAGCCAGCTAAAAYCCTTCTGTTGATGAAATTCTTTGATGACAATATTATAGCTGAGCAGCCAGTGAAAATATTTCCACGGAATTAATGTCATTCTCCTTTTATATGCTCTTTCTCTAATCATTATATTTTATTTTTAATCAATCATAATGTTTGAACGAAATTAATTATTTTCTCTTGGGTTTTAGTCCTAACCATGTCAAGGGTATTCAGMAAAGTCTATTTTTTTCTGGATAAGGCCTTGGATATCTTCAGTATAAACCCCAGAAAGAAGCAACTGTACCTCAGAACAAAAGATGTGAAAAATAAAGTAGGTTATAGTGTCCTGCCTCTGTGTTTCATTAGGGAACAAGAAGGGGGAAATCATATTTCTAAACTCTAAAGATCACGTCTGTTCACTCCAGAAGCTCAGTTAATTTGTTTTTTCCCAGATGCTTTCAGCTTTTAATCGCTTGCAGCGCTTGTTTCCATTATCAGAGATTCTTTTTTGCAGAACTTTCGCATTTAAGATGTTTCTTTTCAATAGCCTGTCTTTTTTGTGCAATAGTTTCAAAGGCARTTCTTGTTAACTGGTGGAAGAATAGGAAATTTTGTGTTCCAGACAGAAGCAAAATTAAAACAAAAACTTCAGCATGCAGAAATCAAAGTCAGTGACAATTAATTCATTTAAAGGATGGGGAATATTCTGGGTGAAATGAAAAGACTGCTTAATTCAGGGAAGAGCATCTATTTTTGTGACTACCTGGTCTCTGTGAGAAAACCCATGGCCCATTTAATACTGTCCTCCTAACTCTATACCATCTTGAAAAAGACCGTGTATTTTTGACAGGGCCAAACAATTAAGGCTTAGATCTATCCCTGCTTCCTGCATTACTTCTGTTGTACCTGCTTAATTAATATTCATATTTACATGGAAAATRACTTAAATATCCAGGTTAATTAGTTAACTACATTAAGATATGCAAGGAATTTGGATTTGGCTTCCTGCTGTTCCTTTCCTCCTTCCTGTGACATTATTGGAAACGTAAAGACTGTGGATGATGTAGCAATATTGGTTTTTGAATTTGAACAGGGATGTCCATCAAGTCTTTGCCTGGATTTGTCTGTAGAGAATTTCCTAACACATTTCTGCAAATTACAAGTCTGCAAGTGAGAATGTGAGATATGAATTTATGCAAATGGTATTTCAAACCTGCCCTACTACCAAACAAACACTGTATGAGAATGAAAAAAGGTTAATACTCCTCTGTAAATCCTATGGGAAAATGTAGGCATCTGTTGTTAGATGTTTATTCAGCTTGCAAGAACTGAAATTGGTAGAACTACTTTACAGTCAATGGAGAAAAAATGAGCACTTGCAGAATGTGTTTTCACCTACCCAAATAGAAATGTGTAAAACGGTTCAAATCAATCATGTTTTTAAAGCATTTTGATTATCCTCCTCTCCTGGAGGAGCCCAGCATGACTATCTCGAATGCAGACATCTGCATTACCAGTTGCTAAAGTTACTGAGATAAATGCCCCTGAAGAAACCTGATTTTGAGGGTCAGGGTCCTAGTTTGATAACACAAGTGCTTGTCTTGAGTTTGGAAACAGAGTTTAATCCCCTRCTGCCTGAGTGGGACCTTTCTGTATGACGCAGAGCAAATCATTTTGAATGAGAGATTGTAAAGCATTTTGACGTGCTGACCAGGAACTCTCCAAAATGATTATACATTTTATGTTAAGAAAACATTGGACAAACATGGAATTTACTAGGTAATAATTCAGAAACAGATTTTCTTCCAGAGTTTGAAAAGTCACTTTTGTATGAACCTTCTTACAAGTTGTAGGTGTCTCTTCAATATGAAACATTGCTGGTCAAATCTCAGCTTCACTGAAATTTCATGCATATTTCCTTAAAGGGAATATTTTGTTTACCATATGCTATACTTCCTGGGAGTAGAGACATCATTTCTGTATGTTGGTTTTATGCTAATATAACTCCATTGCAACACCACTGAATCAAACCCCTAATGTTTACCTATGAACAGAAAATTTCTTAGTTATAAAAAAAGTCACGTCTTTAAACCAAGGAAAATTTTGATCATTCAACACAGTCAGATCACATGCAATTTTTATCATATAATCTGCAAGACTGTGCTTCCTCTGATAAAGGACACTCTAACCCTTTCCTAATGAAGGACATTCTTCACGTCAGAAGTTTGGAGAAGCCATTTAATAAACCTAATGATACTCCTAATAGAAGATGGGATGCCCTCAAAAAGATAGTTAGAGAGCATTTGATTTCCCTGACCGCTAATAATCTTTTGAAAATATCATAGTCTGGTTGGTGATGCCATACTGATTGATGTATCTTCTTTAGATAAGATTCATAAAAGCAGATAGATCCTCAAGGATTTATAAGAAATTAAATTGTGCTATGGGTAAATTAAACACTTGCTCTCTGGAAAATAAAATCTCTCAGAAGACATAGCTAAAATAATCCAATTATGAAAAGCAGGMAGAATTACTTGCTTTTTCAAATTAAAAACAAGAAAAAAAATTATAATTTCAGACTAAATTCTATGAAAGATAAATATGAAAATAAGAAATTGAAGAGATCTTGATGCTCGGCTGAAGATTGCCTGTAATATCTTTTGTGCTTTCTAGTAAAAGGAARGGCCTAGTGAAGAAGTTTTAAGCAAATACATAAATGAGGCCCTTATGCCAGTTAGATAATTTTGTATTTATGGAACAGCTTCTAAAAGTACTTTACTACTGCCTGCTGACAAAGTTATCTATTGCCTTCTTTAAATATGGAAAATTCTTGCTCTAATGCTGCTTTGGATTTCAAGTTGGGTCATAGGTCCTAAAGTGACTGAACACTTGGYTGAATGGAGAGCAAAAAGTGCTTTCTAGCTAGCGTGGTTTTCCTCTACTCTGTTGCTTAGAGAGAGAGAAAAAGACTGATTTTCACTTTTAGTTTTCATATTAAATTTTGACCCTGTCTGGGAGCTTCAACAAAGCAATAATACTCTACCCATTACTGAGGGCTCATGGTGACTCCAAAAGTTTTTCATTTGGGTTGCAATAATGCCTTTGTATGTTCTATTAAAGACTAGATAAATAGAAGGATATTAGATAGCAAAGCTGCTTGTTTCAGTCTGTCAGCTTAAATCTCCTGTACAAATATTATCTGAGATTCTTGTTTTCAGGCTAAATGGTTTCTTTCTTGCACTGTAAGCATCATTTAAATAAACTAAACCAATCCAGACAAAAAGCCACCCTGGTAACACTAGGAAAGCTCTTAATCTTCTCCGATGTATTAAACAATGAATACCATAGCAGAAGTAAAATGGGGAAGGAAGATCTTGAGTACTGGGGTAGATGTATTTAGAGCTATTGAATAGCAGCTGTTGAAATATGGCCTTTCAGATGTCCTGGGTGTTATTCTTAGACCCACTCCTGTATACTGAAAGATAAGAGGGGAGTCACTGTGTCTTCGTTACTCTAACACAGTCTGTCGTTCCTTTAAAATCTAAGCTCCCTGTAGCATGGTCAGCCTCTTGTTAGAAGTTTGTGCAATGTCCTGCAGAATGGGACTCCTCTGAGAAATTATCTGTGAATTTGAATCTTTACATTTACTTATAGATACATGTCCTAAAATAAAATATTTTAGCATGTATATAATTCATACATTATATATATATACGGATGGAGATGGTAAGTGCATTTTATTAGACCTGGTAAAGTACAAAGTCTGAAAGTTATAGTTACCTTCTTGCTGTTTAATATGGCCTTTTAAAATTGCAATTTTACCTTGACTGGACAACCTTCCTGTTCATCTTTTCCTTAGGATTAGGGGAGGTGAGTAATCTCCATCARCGTTCATTGTACATGGATTTCTTCCCAATCACACGCATAAGACTTAAAGCCTATTGCTGCCCGCTTTCCTCCTGGTACGCCATGCTGGAAGCCTAGGTATGGAAGTTACATTTCCTTGACTTTACAGCTCACTTCATAAGAGCATCTACAAATGTCCCCCAGAACTGGTTGTGAGCAAAAATGGATGTCCAATATGCTTGGGGAAAAAATGACAGAAAGTGTCACAATACTTTTTCCTCAAAGGTGCTTAAAGAAAATTGGGGTRGAGGTGGTGGGGTGGTGCAGAAAGATAAATAGATAAATAAGAAATTTCTATATACTAAGAAAGAACTATTTACCAGATATCTACTTGGGCTAATCTTGGTGACTTATAGCACGTGATTTGCATTCTGGCTGTGACAAGTAGATTTAACAGTCTGTTTTGCTGAACTAAAAAACTGTAWTAAATTTCCCCTTCTTTTATGAGAAACAATGTTTATTTCCTGATTGACTGAGTTCACTAAGTCGTACTAAGTCACATACCTGAAAGAGGGTGCAGCACTGAATTTGTGGTTGATGTGACAGCTATTGTGGGAAGATAATTGCTTCTAATAAAGGAATAAAATTTACTCTTAATTTCAATTTGCTTTTAGTAGAAACAAGTTCATATAAGACATCTTACAATGTCCATTCTCTATGGAGCAGTCAGAACAGAGCACCTTTTGAGTGTCTTGCTTTCCTGGTGCTAATAAAGGAATGAGGTTATAAYGCAATAAATTAATCAAAACTATGAACTGCCAAATCATGAATGCATGGACGTTTCCTTTAATATTACATTCATTATTGCTGTGAATTGTCCCAGATTGCAGTTCAGCARCATTCAGGCCCCACCTGAACTCTGTGAGTTGCTGAGATTCATTGTACACTAAATTTGTGTCTACTATAGTACTTGTCTGGGAAGCAGGCTCCAGTGACTGTATAAGGATGTAAACTATTTTTCGGTGARTTGCAAGCTATATGAGTAGTGACTGAAAGAATACAAGTTTGTATCTTGGTTTTCATTAAGCTTAGTTATTTTACACTCTTAGATAGATTTTTTTCTCCAACTTAGAATTGTATTTTATTTCAATGGTTTCTTGCATTTTAAGCATAGCTTTGAGTGCTTATAGTGTTGGTTTTTTTCCAAATTCACAGATTTAAGATGAAAAATGATACTTTGGATYAGCAGGAAGCTATGGAAAGCAAGTTGCTTAATGAGTTCTTGCCATTATTAGGCAATTTGAAATAAATACAAAGAATGAAGCACATACTGCATTTCCCAGTTCCCTCTTTATTCTGCTCACTCTTAAAAAAGACAACTYTAGCCAGTTGTTCCACACTTTCTTGTAAATCAGTTATTCCTATTTTTTTTAGATGCTTTTTTTCAGTCATCCATTATTAACATTTAAGTATCAACCCTCGTTTCCCACTTTAGTTGGAAAATAATTATTACCAACTTCTGAAACTAACTTAAATCCATTAAATAGATAAAATAAGTCTGCACATTTGAATTYAGTTTCGTAGAAGAGTCTTAGAAGATTTCAAATTATTGTCTTGGAAAGAGAGAGGAGCCACAGTGGGAGAAAAAAAGTCATTCTCTTCTGCTTACTAAGAAATGCTTAACTTCACAAGAACTCATGATCTTCATAAAACGTGGGCATGTTCTTCTGTGACTGTAGAATTAGCATAACTCAGCTGACTAAATGCATCTCTAAAAATTGGTATTTCAGACTAGTTCTTTGAAATCCATGAAAAGATTTTATTGTGAATGGATGTTGTTGTTTAGACAGGAGCCCTTCAGTGTGTACTCCCATCCAGAGGAACATTTTAGCTCTTCCTCCTTTCTCAACCACCTCACACTATCATGTAGAAAAATATCACGATGGGTTACATCAAGTTCCTGAAGAAAGACTTGAAAAGCTCAGTGTGGAAAGAAAGAGCTCTTACAGATTAATTCAGCCTGCTGAGTAAGGACAGCCAGCATGGGAGACAGATGTGATAGCTTGGAGCAGAATGCTCCCTGGTGTATAATGCAGTGATAAAATGTGGAACACTCATTATTATATTTGTTATAAAATATGAGCCTTTTTTTTTTTTTTTCTGAGGTAATGAAGGAGCTTCCTTGGCTGCTTAAGTGATAAGTTTTTTCCAACATCACTAGACAATAAAACACTGGCAAGTGCACAATCAATATTTCTCCAAGCATGTGTTCTACTGGAATTAACCCTTGCAACTTTTCAACGATCCTGTCGTTGCTGAAGAACGGCACGCAAATTGCAAACTGTGCTTACTAAGTTACTTCAGTAACTAAGTAAAAGAAAAACTGTCTGCTATGGAGCGATATATGTGTATAAATGCATCTGTAATATWTTCTTGGAGAGCACCTGTAGTTGTGACTCTTTGTTAGCACTAAAAGAGGGACGCTTTTCAAATTTATTATACTTTTAAATCATGTCTAAATGAGATTTTCGCTGTTTCAGTAATGTATTCTTCACTGTTTCAAAAGTGACATAATTTTCCTGGCTAAAATGCAGCAAATACATTTCTTCTTGACCAGCCCTCAAAAATGATGCAAACATTCTTGGCCAGCAATGTATAAAGATTCAATGCTTCCATCTTTCTCCTTTCTGATATTCCACTTACAGTTTTATTATAGCTGCCATRTTTCTCAGTATACTTATGCTTCAGATTTTCATAGCTCAATGATGCTAGTATTTCTGAACAGATTAAGCAATTTGCTTTAACTTCAGAGCACTGTTGAACAGTCATGAATGAACCGGTGGGTTTCGTGTGTCAGCTCTATCCTTATTATTATTACCCCAATTCAGCAAGCAAATCTTGCAGAGACGTGTCTAAGAGAAGCCAGGTGCACTTGTGCACATACACAGTGCCAATTTATTGTGCTCTTCAAGCTACGAAACCTTCAGGCTTACCCTCGGATTCCRTGCGTTATCAATGACGTATTGACAGTTGTGGTTTGTATTATATTGCCATAGAGGGCCCTCAGGAATAACCAGGTCCTGTACTGGAGAGGTGACTGCAAAACTCCTTTGCAGTCCTGAGACAGATTCATCTGCCACTTGTATACCTAGGAATAAAAAACAAAAATAATCCCTTCGGTAGTAGAAATCCCTTTAAAATAATCTTTTGAAACTGATAAAAGTAGTGTTCACAAACATGGCACAACCACTTGCAATATATGTTAATTAAAATGCATGTGCCTTTCACAATATACTTATCTAATATTTTCATAGATGTTTACAAATCTAATTTCAGTACCAGAGCACCCTTTTTGAGGCGTGTATCATCAGAACCATGTTGTATTTTATTATTACTTATATTACGATAGTGTGTGTTGTCAGAAGGTAGATCAGAGCCTGATTGTATCATATGCTTTAGAAACACAATAACTGAGATAATGTCTTGAGAGACAGATGGTTCAGTTATTCACTGTATGAATCCACTGTTCACCTCTGTCTTGTTTGCAGTTTTGTTTCCTGTCTCAAAACAGATATGTGGGAGCTGGGGGAAGTTCAGAGAAGGACAATGTGGATGTTGGATGGAGATATGGARTGGCTTCCACTGATGGAAGAGCTAAACATATCAGGCCAGGGAAAGAGATGCCTTAACGAGTCTTTGACCTCTGTGACATGGAGATTTTGATTCTTCACACGAGAGGTGTTTACACACAGGAATTCTGCCCCATGTGACATTTGGGATGCTAAAAGGTGATGTGGGGTCAGGGACACACTGGATATATTCCTGGAAGAAAACCCCATGCAGGATATAAATACAAAGACATCAGCCACTAAGCCAGAAAGGGTTGGAAAGTGGAGAATATTCTGGGGAAATGTTGCTACAAGTTCCCTCTATTTATACTACTCTGCTGTAAGCACTGGTAAAGCTAAGATACTAAGGTAGATGGACATTTGTTATCACCTGTTACGGGATGTTACTTGTCTACTGATGATGCAAGGATCTTTGGTGACTGGTTTAAACGCAATGCCTAACTTGTAAATAAATAAAATTAGGTGAGATTATTCTTACTTTTAGTAACCCACTCAGCACAAGACTTATCAAGACCTAAACATATGCTTGGCATTAAGCCTATGGTGAGTCAGTTAAAAAAAAGACATATATTCACCAAAGTGGCTTTATTGAAATGAAAGGAGTTGCCTGAAATAAATTTAGTAGAAAGAAGTAAAAAAATTATGCTTACTGTTTCTAATTGGTAAATTGACATATAGCAACCCAAACAAGCTGCCATGAAGAAATCCAGGGGATTTACTCCATGACATTGATCCTGAGCAACCTCTCACTTTCTCCGAGGGGCAAGCCGTGTGGGCTTATTGCGGGATAAAAGTGTGCTTTCAGGGAACTGCTGCTCACAGAGCAGCTGATGTTAAATCAGCATCTGATGGATAAATCCACACCCTACTTCATCTCATGATAACCTATGTATACAGTCCTAGCTGASAGAGCGCTTCCCCATTAGTAGTGAGGAAAATAATTCATTTGTGCRTTTGTGTTATCCTGAAAACTTCTGAGGAAACTTTACAAATTTTCCAATGACCTGCAGTCTGACATATTACTTATTCACTTCTTTACTGGAATCTGTTACATATATTTGCCAATTTGAGATGGAGAGKAAGCACTCTGAAGTTATCTCCCGATCAAATGCACAGATCGTGGGAAACACCCTGAATAAATCACAAGAGTTTTCCRGACTACATTTTATGGTGGCCCAGCTACTGTGTTTGTAATGTTTGATTGCTGTAATCACAGTTCAGTTAGTATTCCTAATAACCTAAAAAAAGAAACCATAAAAGTCCTTGGATCAGTATAATCCTTTTCTCACTCTGAGATAAAAATGGTAAAGAAATAACTAATATACAAGTCTCTTGAAATAGGACAATCAGTAAAACTAACCTACAAAATGGAATTTCTTGTTTTAAAGTAAAACATGCTACATCTACTGCATGTCCCATAAAGGATCTTAGCTGACAAATCTTATTTTGAATATGGCCAAATTAGTTGTSTATTATTTTAGCTTGGGGCTGTTTTGCTTTAAAAATCAAATAATGATTTGGAAGAAATACAGCACGTCATTTTCTCTGAGAACACAGAGTTCCCACTGACAGTGGCTATTAAAAAGATTTAATGAAATCACCAGGACTTGTTTGAAGCTGGTCTAGGTACATTTTTATACTCAATCTCCACATCAATATTAATTTTTTAACACAGATGGAGGTTTTATCGGTACCCAAGGAAGGAAGTAGAAAAACAGATTACTGGAATTTCAAATTACAAGCAGAACACAAAGCTGATGGAGACAAGTGTGAAATTAGGCCTATGAAACACCAGGAAAATTAAAATGGAATGAACAAATATGTAAATTAAAGGGACCGCTGAAAACTAATTGTCACTAGTTTACCTTCCACCTAAGAGAAAATATATTTCAGTGACACCCATCTGCTTTGCCATGTTAAGGGTCTGCCAGTCAAATCATTATAGACCTTCCTTTTGAAGGTTCTATAATGTCTTGATTAAAAGTGATTTCACATCAAAATAATCATTGCATAATTTCTGGGATTTGTGAAAAAAAATATTTAAACATAAAATCTGAGGTCTGATTCATCTCCAGCTCAGGTCTTGTCTTTTTTTTTTTTTCTTTTCTTCCCCCACTAGTAAGTTTTCATTGTCTGGCTTTCTATTAGGGTAAATTTTACAAAAAAATCAAAAAATCTCAGAGTGAAAAAAAAGGTCATTTGAAAATTGCTAGTACTTGGTTTATGTTCCAAGCRAAGGCCTTTTGATGTATGTGTAAAGGAAAAGTGCAAGCATTATGTACAAATGAGGTGGTAGACAACATGCAYCACTTGATTAGAAAATTGTGGGTTAGTGACAGTAAACAAGTTTAGGGCTTTTGTAGGGGACAAACTCAAAGCCCATCCGTAGGAGACAAAAGCTGTTTACAGATGTAATGTCTACTAAGGTCAACTGAAGCCTATCTACAGACTCTGAATGAGTTTCACTGCTCTTTAYTGAATCCCAATACATGCTATACCTGGACACCTCTTAAATTTTTTGTAACTTAGCATACTATAATAATGTAATATTATGCCCATTTTATAGATGGATAAGTGAGAAACAAAGTTGAAACTCCACTTTCTCAGAAGACTCTTAAGTACTTAGGCATCTCCATTCCTCTGACGGTTTTAAAAGTTGATTAAGCTTATTCAAATTATCCTTAGTAGGAATAAATCTAAAAAG
>JASVER010000079.1:2968475-3037024 GCA_030449065.1 Oceanodroma leucorhoa
AGGTCTTTTCCAACCAAAATGAATCTATGATTCTATGATTCTATGATTCTAAATATCTTGGAAGATTCTAGATCTAAAGATCTAGCTATGTGTTTTCAGGAGGAGTGGGAGTATACAATTTTCTTCACATTAAGGTGCCTTCCATTGCTAATTCAAAAATTATTTAAATGAACGCCTTTCAAGAGATGTAAAGGAGGGTCAAGAGTGATTTCATCCCAGCTAGCTATGTTGAATTGATAACGTGTGTTGAATCATTGATATGAAAAAAATGACCTTCTAAATCTAAACAAACGGAGCTTTGTCTGGGCACCGGGAGACTTGTGTCTGAACTGAATCTGGGTGACCTAATTTTAACCAATTTTCACTGGAGGCACTGAGCTAAGAGTGGACGGTGCTTTCTGTGATGGACTATATGCAGTTGTACAGGAGTTACCAAGGGTGAAAATAAATGTATCGCCACAAGAACAAGAAATATTTTGATGGTGACAAGAAAGACTCTGCTAATAGTAAGCATCAATAGTACTGTAGGGCACTGTTACCTATGTCCTGGAAAATTTAAAAAGAAAAARGAGAAAGAATATCACAYCCTCTCCAAAACCAGTTTTAACCCTGCAGYAAAAAAAAAAGTWAAAAAAAAAAAGGAAATGCTATGGAAGAGAACAGCATAAGTAAATAGTAATTTTTGTGTTGTGTTTAAATGGAATTTTCTGGACAAATAAGATTGCTTGATCCAAAAGCAATTTTCAAAATGTTTTGTAGTAAAGGCATCCTCTCAGTAGTAGACAWACCAAAATACCCAGGAGGTTTGCAAGCTGCTCATGAAGGACARACATAGCACAAACTCTCACCTACATCACCTACTCAGCTCAAGATGTCAGATATAAAGGCCATGTATAAGCAAATATGTRAAGTTCACACTCACATGATTGTGTCTACTAACACAAGAAGCCTAAGATATCACCACTGGGAGCCAAAAATGCCTGTGTGGGAAAAGATATGAGACAGGAGATAGTATTGTCCTTTAGTGGGAATGATGTTTGAAAAAACTACAGGTTACAACTGCTTACACAAGGTTAGATAAAACAGGAAAAGGGAAAAAAGAAAACAGGACAAGGAGCTGTAAATACAGGTCATGTAGACAGAAGCCTACAGCAGCAGGTGAATAATCCTGGATGTTTGTCTGTGATAGTASAGTCCTGGAAAACCAGGTTGACGGGCACAGTGAAATTATGTGGCACTTCCTTCCTCCACCTTTCCCATCTTCCCACTCCTCTAATCCTGTATATGTAATTTGAGWAAGTGTGTCCCTGTTTTTAATAAGGATTGTGGAGTAAAGCTGTTTTTGAGAATGTTTTGCCTTGGGTTCATTGTATCAATGAGATCTGAGAATCTGTTGTACAATGAAAACCTCTATCATTTGAGGTACAACTCTTAGCGTCTTCTCTCACAAGGGTTCTCTAATTAATACTGTCTTTAAAAACAGATTACTTTTAAGGATTTAATTAACACACGGTACTGACATTTTTAGGTTTAAACTGAACCTGTTTCATCAGTAAATACTTTCATCATTCTTTGGTCTTTCTCCCTTTTTGCACTTYCTGTTTGACAGTAGAAATGGTTTGTTTTTTTCCGTTTAACAAATACAAATATAGCAGGTGATGCTTCAGATGCCCCTTTAAATATTTTTCTATCTAAAGAAAGCACATCAAATGCTGAGATCAGCTATTTTATTTACTTTTAACTAATTTTTCAACTTTCTGTGCTAAAACRGAAGTACCTCCTCCTAGATTCTCCCACCTTTTCAAACTCATTCTTTCATTTCTTTCCTAGGTTTCCAGAAAAAAAGTTTTGGTCTAGCATTATTAGTCCAAATTCAGCAACCCTTAATGGTTATTAAGATTTCAAAGTAGACCAGATCAGCCTTTTTGTGTCAAGAGAAGCTGAATAGGCATATTTCAATTGTTGCCCTGCAGACACTGTGAATCAGTTTTCATTACTCCATGAAAAAGGAAAAAACCAAAAGGCTAGTTTTACTAGCCTTTTCTGTTTTCAGAGTTACCTGTTTTCTCAGAAAGCTTTTCATTAGGTCATTAAYAAGTAGTCAGATTTCTCCTAAGAAATGTGGGCTGCATTTCCATCTGTGATGCTGCTCTCCTTTCTAATATCTTCTGTGAGTCAAACTTGCTAGTTTGACTAGCAGAAGCAAGCACTCCATGATGCACTGACACCATCCTCCTCTTCCCCAGGAAGCTTTTCACTCTGAACTGTGACATATTCTGCTTCGTTTGCCCAGGCTGCCGTGGTCCATTCCCTCCCATGGTTGCCCTCTGTCTGGACACTTTCTTTCTGTCTTTGTGTTACTTTCCATTATACATGAACTGGACATCCATCCTCTTCGTCAGTCTGCTTCTGCTTATTACTTTTTCTCCGACCTTTTGTTTGACCGTATTTGTTCTGAACGGATGATTGGCATTGTTTGGAGCTTTTCCCCAGACAGTTTTACCGTCCTTACTACCAAGACACGTTTCTCCAGGGTGAAATCTTTCTCTCAGCAGTCTCTCCAGTCACGTAGGGTCAGACATCCCACAGCCCATCCTGTCAATTAATGGACAATCTCTAACGTTTCCAAATTTGCATGTAGATACTGGAGTTTCAATTTCCTTCATTTGCTTTTAGTTCTGGAATAAAAAAGACCCACAGTATATCTCTTTGCAGTCTCATACAGTCATCCATAAGAGCCATCAGACACCCCTCATCACTGTTCTAGGAATTTTGCCATTTTTGCAGGCAGTACCACCCCATTCACTCCCTTTGTCTACTGAGTCCATTATTATTGAAGATCCATTTTTGAAAATAAAACTTGGTTGCAATTCCTGGGTTCTGTCTATGCGAGCAGTTTCTGTTTGCCACTGCTTTTGTTCGTTCGTTCTCACCTCCTGTGAGTCTCCCTAGACTGGCTGCTGCCACYGCATTTTATGAATTGTATGGCTGGGTAAAAAGACAGCACCATGTTTTTAAAGACATGCTGGTTATTTATTAAAACAATTATTTAAGAAGTTCATTCTCTCCACTGTGCATACCAGCCATCTGCACACCAGCAAATTCTCCTTTTGCAATCTCTGATCCTGCCCCAACTTTCATTCAGGTGATTGCAATGACATAACTCAGAAAGTAAAACATTTCATATGGAGGGTTTGTCCTGCATTCCAATAGCCTTGCTGTTATTAGGAAATCATTCAATTCAGAATTTCATTTTGGTCAGTGTCATCTCATTACAGTTAATCGCATCCCACATTGCCACTAAATTATTCTGTCACTCTTAATTTCAAGCACATCTCAGTGTTGTTATTTAGGATATGTGTGCAGCACAGTGTCAGTGCTGTGCTGCTTTCTCAAGYTAGCTTAGGTATCGGGGAGCGGTCCAAATGTCTTAATACAACACCCTGACCCAAGTATCATCCCTAATATATTCATGATGCTCCCATGCAGGCTGAGTGTTATGGAAATGGAACAATCAATATTTAGTCTGTAAATCCAGCTGGTTTCACAGACTTGCCGCTCTGTGATTTATCGCCTTTCTACATAATTTTATCACATGATGATATTGATGTGGGCTGCGACATTGGGGATAATGCATAACAGGAGACTGATCGGGGTACTTAAGACCTTGGTTTCAATCTGAATTTGGGATGAGGGGAAGCTGGGAAGCTGCTATGGTATGTTGTGCTGAACAGTCCTGAAGGCAGCAGGGGGAAGAGGGGGTTATAGGCTCTGTCATCCCATGGCCTTCTCCAAGTAGGTCTGCACCTGAGTTCTATTTCTGGCTCAACCACTAATCTTATGCATCACTTTGAACAACACATTTCACCTCTCTGTGATAGCTATTCTCCCATCCTTGGTCTGTCCTGTCCATTTAGATTGTTAACTATCCAGGATATTATGAATTTATACCACAACTAATGAAATTCAGTCTTCAGTCTGACTTTCAGCTKCAGTATTTTCATTTAAAGCTTGCAGAAGTGAAGTATGCTGTCCTCTTGCCATGTATKAATTCAATAACATTAAAACTATCACAGGTGCACATAACATTAGTTGTGAAAGTTGTAATTAGAAATTCTATGGTCTGTCTATACTAAAAGTCAGGAATGCTGTGATAAGGTAAGTTATGTTCATGCAAATGTTTTTGAACACATATGTTATTTTCTAAATATCTGTCAAATTTATGCACACTTGTGAAGTGGATTTTGATAATATTTAAGCCTAGCTCACAATGTCACATCTAAGCAGGAGACTGCCTCATGGGAGTAGGAGGTAGCAATCCACAAAACTATAYGCAAACAAGTAGTAAATAGTAGTCTACGTAGAGCCATGGGATGTCTGTTCTGCACCAGAGAACGCAAAATACTTTTCATCACCCTATGACAAACTTTAGGCTGATAATACAGCACCAAAAAACATAACCTAGAATRTGTCACAAGATAAGAGCAGGGATCAAGAACAACGCCACTGTTCTCAATCCCTGCAATAGTAAATGTTGCTAAGAAGGGACTCATGTCTCTATGAACTTTGCCCTGAAAATACTCCTTTTCTGCCTTTGCTATTATGAAATTTGAATTCCTGAGAAAAACAAGGAACCAGAAAAGGTGTATGATTAAAGGAGGAGAAGTGTGGTACCTTTCAAATTATTTTTGTAATAACAACAGAGAGTACAATCCATCACAGGGAAGATCACTACACAATGAAAAGAAGTACATGGTTATTGACCAAACCATCTTCCAACTTTAATGCTAGTGGAGTAATTTCACCACATGTGCATTGGTAAAGCTAAAAGAGGAGATGGGCTGAAGGAGTCTGAGTTAACAGTGTTCCTGCATCTGGAAATGCTGCTTTCTCTGTCATAGTCACCTTGTCCTTATGCCTTTCTGCCCTTTTGCTTGCCCACAGTATCATAAGTGATTCTGGTCACTGACCACACACAGACTTCTAGTGAATCCTCACAGTGACTGTAAGTAATCGTCCCTCTGTTGTTTACTGCTATTTGGCATCAGATTGTGGCAGTGGGCTGCACAACTAGCACTCGCAACAGTCTTGCCCCTTGGCTGATAAGATCAACCACYTTCCTGAGCAATCCTGAGGACCTGAAATTTGCTTTTGCCTCCATATGTAAAAAGCCTCAGATTGGCTCTGGGAAAGGAAGTGACAGGGAGAAGAGAGACCAGCAGAGCGGGAGCCCTAAGGRTGGCTCTGTCATTGTCCCACTGTTGAATGTTATGTGATTGAGTRTATTGTCCCACAGGAGTCTTGGTTACTATTGCTGGGTGCTGGATCTTCGAAGGCAGCCTGCTCCAGTGCCTCTGCAATGGTGCAGAGGTGAAATGCCTGGGGCTGCCTTAACTACTGGATGTACAAAAAAGCAAGCATTTCTGAGGTAAGTTGTTGACACCCATYCCGTGGATACTGATCCCATTAAAAATTTCCATCCTAGCAAAATGCCCAAGAAGATAGTCCGTGGTCCCTCTAGAGGCAATGGTACTATCCACAGAGATGATTCAGAGCACGTAGATAAGGAGTGTAATCTTCCCCCATGACTCTAGGAACCTAAAGTTAGACAGCGAGAATACTCCCTGTTGTGTCTRCTTAGCATTAAAGTTTTGAGTGAACTCTGCAGACTCAGGGGCATTTGTCTGAGCTATTATTGGATTATGGCATAAATATGGTTTTCCTTACTGTCATAGGGTTTCTTAGTATGTCCCACCCAAGGGATGCTCCGAGGTCATGTCCTTTGAGACTGGTGACCTCTGTGGACAGAACCTATTCCAGGACTGCTCCATGAGCTATTCTTTTGCTGGGCTGTCTAGTTTTCCATCTTGTAGCTTTGTTTCAATCTAACCAGAAAATTCAGGTTATTACAAACATTGCAAGTCAGTCAGAGCRTGCACCATGAAAAATACATGTGCATGCCCCAGCATAGTACAACCGTAAATGTATGATGTGCTCAGCAGTGGTAGAGCAAAATATTTGTTGCTTAAAATCAAATAGTGCCGAGCGCTCCACTTCTCCTCCCAGATAAACCTTGTAATTTCTCTGATGCTAAATCTTTTGCTCTTACTCTGTCATTGACACTGGCTGGCCTAATCAGCTCAGGGCACATTTTAACTCTCTGCCAAACAATTCAATCAGCCCAATGACAGCTCTTTTCAAGCCCACATTTCTTGCATARCAAAGACACTAAAAAATGCACTGCAGAGCTACCTTGTCTAGGAGGAAAAGCCTGGACTTGATTTCCATCAGAAAGACTCTRCGCAAGTGAATAAACAAACAAATGAAACGCTGCAAAGTCATGAGATGTAACTGGTGAGGGAAGATTTCTTCTTGTGCTCCGTAGTTTCATTTGATGAGGAAAACAGAAAACAATGGCAGAAGCAGTGAAGGGGAAGAGAGCTAGAAATGGAAACAGCTCTGCTAACAGTAATTTGCATGTTTCTGCCACTCTTTGTCTAATGCTTTCTATCTGCTTTAGAAGTCTTACCATCCTCCTGTGAAGAAAATAATTTAATGCTATTTTTGTGGATGAAAACTGAGGTGAAATTGAGGAGAAACTGAGGGAGGCTGAAATTGCTGAAGGTCACATAAGAAACTGGAAGCATACTAGGAAATGTAGTGAAGAGTCTTTTTTTCCTAATTTTTTCTATTACTGGAATTTTTTTGTTGTTGTTGTTAGAAATGTGCTAGATTGTATCTGAACTCATAGGTGGAAAGAAGCAGAATGATCTTCTCCCTTCTCACTGCTCTACCAAGAGGTGTTGGACATAATCCAGTCTTTTGCATTCCATGGAATAAGTGCTAAATCTCACAGAAGTCCATATGTGACAGTGATATGGATATCTCATTAACATTATGCATCTTGTATCATACCAATTTAGTTTAAGTCTCCTGGGTTAAGTCAAATGACCTTGCATTTGCTGTGGTCAAAGTGTTTATATAGGACATATATAGCATAATGCAGCTCACAGGAAAGGTTGGGCTAATTTCCTCCTTGCAAGCCTGTGCAAAGTTGATGGAGATGGGTTAGGAGTGAACAGGGTTGTTGCTACCCCACCTACTATAGCTGTGGGTAGAGCTGGCCTAAAAACAGGAAGATCAGCTGGTTCACATTCAGCTGGGAGAGAAGAGGTACATAGGTTAAGTGATATTAATTACTGAGCAATTGATTTAGGTTTGGATCCTTCCCTGTCCTATGTCTCCACTGTAAGTTAGCTGGTTGATTTGACACGTGGTCTAAAAATAATGTACTCTCAAGATCCGGTTTATGCTATCAAACTCACTTGTGAGCAACAGGTGCTGTAGAATAAAATTGCAGTCTCCTTGATGGCTCATTGGGGCTATCACATGTTATGATGGAGACAGTTTTCAAACTTGCTGGGATGATATTATTTTTTCCACTTTGAATGGTTCTTTACATTGATGAGTTTTACATTTTATGCAAACTCCATGTGACAAATACAAACCACAGACACTGTAACCAAAAACTAGAAACCAGACTTGTTACATGCCCGTATTCCTGTATCTCTGARGAGATTTTTCTTGCTAGTCCATTATGGGCTTTGACTTTTTCTTTTTTTTTTTTCATTTTTTGGACTGGTTATTATTATCTTGTCTTGTAGAAGATTTCACTAAATAAATAACTAAATAGATGGTAAAAGTTTTGGACCTAAACTTTATTATAAATGCTGTTCTCAAATGACCATAAATATTATTATTCTTCTGAAGTCTTATTAGGRTATGAAATCGTGGTGCTTAAGAAGCATATGAAGAAAATCTGGTTTTTATGATCTGCTAAATTACTAAATCTGTCAAATTAGATCACCTTTCATAAGTGTGCACTAGTCAGAAGATGTTTTTATTAGCATGTTCCTGATAATGTCACCATTTCAGTTCAACTAGACAAGAAAATAAGCATTAATAACATGCATGTATTGCATTAAAGAAAACTGGACCACAAAAGAAGTATGGCAAAAACAGTCATGCTCATACTTACATTCACTGTTTCCTTTAGCGCAGTGGATAATTTCTTATTCAGATTAATCCATGTGTCATGTCTCTCATCCCCTTTCTGGTAAGAAATCATCCTACAGCATTCCCCAAGGAGCATGTAGCATTTCTTTTGCAGAAATTCTCAATTTTATGGCAAAAGGTTTTGCCTCTATTTTATGCCCATTGACATGTAATTATTTTTTTACTTGCTACAAAACCAGTACAACTGAAGAGTTATTTCCAGCCTGTGTGACTGTGTCCCTCTTTGGAAGGTGGGCGATTAGAATAGAGATGAATGAAACCCAACTTTGAGCAATTTCTTTTTTTTTTTTTTTTAATGGCACCTGCCAGGGCTTGCGTATGGGAGCTGAATAACCCATAGAGCTGGTGAGAATGTCTCTCAGGGTTTCAGCTCAACCTTTATCATATTGTTGCTCTGTTATGGTTTGCTGCAGAGTGCTAACCAGGCTCCATACTTTCAGCAAACATTTTTGCAGCCTCTAAGAATTCAAAAATAAATAAGGGACTGATGCTTTTTAAATCATGCCAGCATATTCTGATATAGAGGCACACTGGAATTACCAGTATAAATCATACCCCTCTCCTGGAAACCATACTAAGCAATGTTCAGAGGGCTCCTTACAGTACAGATTTGGGTGACCAGGAGTTCAGTTGGCTCTTATAAAAAAGGGTTGATCCAGCTGCTAATTTTGTCACGAATTTGTGGTGAATTCCCATTGACATCCCAGTGAAGATTCTTGCGTTAATAGAGGTTTTCTGCATTGTGTTATCTGAGCTTACCGCTTTGTTTTCAGTTCTACATCAGTCTTCATTGGTTTGGTACATATTCAGCAGTGCAGGGTCGACACCCTCGTGCTAGAAGAGGGCTTTAAGTTGTTATTTAAAAGCTTGCCCTAGAATGCAGAGATAAACTTCATTCTAGACCTTGCTAGTTGCCTTATGCAAAGATTATGCGCAAAGATTCCCATAGGTGACAGGAGAGTGCCACTTTGAAGCTTGAGGTCCTGTAYGCAAAATGTGTGTCTCAACAACTGAAGATCCCGTTGAATCCCATTGAAGGATCGAGAGATTTCTTTTGAACAGAAGATGGAATTTCATTTAGCAGGTTTTGCAGTAGTGAGAGATATTCTTTTACTTGGAAATATAAACTTAAATAATCTTGGTGTCTTTTCTGACTTGCTGAGTTTAAGTTACAATGTTCTTCTTGTTTATCGACATTAACTGCAGCCAGAAACGGGGAACATACCAGATAACATTACTGTACAAATCTTCCCAGTAAAGTGCATACAGAGGATAATATGGCCATACAAACTGAGTTCATCACAACCAATGTTATTACTCTGAATGCCAAAACAACAAATAGAGGCTGGCATCTTCTGTAGCAATGCCAATATCATTGACACAAGCTGAATGGAAATATGTACTGGCTTTCTAGTTCCTCAATGAATGACARAGGTAAAAATGATGTCTTGCCTAGATGACTTGGGCATGTTATTTACTATACGTTTCTAGGGCGAAATAAAAAAAATATTTGTCCTGGAAAAGAAGATAACCAAACTGTTTCCTTGCCAACAAATGAGAGCTTTTGCAAGGCAATGAGACTGAAGAAATGCTCATATTATGTGTGAAATATTCCCAAAGCAGGAAAAGAAACTGACTCAGATAAAGCAAACAGCTCTGTCATATGATACCCAAAGCTACTAACTGTGGTGGAAGCAGAATTTAGTCCTTTGGCTTTGAAAATAAAGCTCTCTAATAGCTCCGAATGTTATGACTCGTTACTAGAATGCATTACAATTAGTATGGCAGTGTGCCAGGGTCTTAGTCATTGATCAGGACCTCACTGCATTAAGTTCAGTTAAAAGAAAGATCAAGCAACTCCTCTTCATCACAACTGGCTCACAGTATAGGGCAGGCTATGCAAAGCAGTGCAACTGTTCGTTATACCACTGTCCTGGTTTCGGCTGGGATAGGGTTAATTTTCTTCCTAGTAGCWGGTATAGTGCTGTGTTTTGGATTTAGTATGAGAATAATGTTGATAACACACTGATGTTTTAGTTGTTGCTAAGTAGTGCTTACAGTAGTCAAGGACTTTTCAGCTTCCCATGCTCTGTCAGGTGCACAAGAAGCTGGGAGGGAGCATAGCCAGGACAGCTGACCCAAACTGGCCAATGGGGTATTCCAGACCATATGACATCATGCTCAGTATATAAACTAGGGGGAGTTGGCCAGGGGGCTCCAATCGCTGCTCASGGACTGGCTGGGCATCGGTTGGTGGGTGGTGAGCAATGGCATCGTGCATCCCTTGCTTTGTACATTCTTTTATATTATTGTGAGAGACTGAAAGAGTTAACGTGAAGTTGATGCCTCAAACATTGCTGTAAATGGGTCCTGCATAGCAGTGATAAGGTGCAAATGAGGAGCCGGATAACAGGACAGGGTGTGCCGGAGGGTGCGCAGCTCCCTGTTCTGCCCGAACTGGACATCTCACCATTATACAGCAAAARSTCATACAGAGTTTATCTGAGGAAGGGGCTCGCGACCACCTGAAGACCACCGAGAGACCCCTTGCGACCACCCCTCACTACACCAGCGCCTGTGCGATAAAATTCTAGAAACTGCGTGGCTGACACAGCCGAGGAGTAGGGGATGACTATAAGAGGACACCAGCCCAAGGAGCCGGCGCGCGCCCGCCRCCGGAGGATCGCTGCACCCGTCATCGTCGTCATCGCGGGATCCAAGGGTGGTGATATCTCTCTATCTCTCTACCTCTCTCTCCCTCTCTCTTTTCCCTTCTTTCCTTTTCTTTTTCTAAATGCTTTTATGGAACCCACATTGCCTATCACTACGCTTTTTAAGTTTGGGTTTTTATTGTAACGCTTTCCCAGTTCAGCTTGCTTCTGCCTTAGATAAAAATACTTAAACCGATCGTTTGGTGTCGTTTCACCTTAATTTAGCCCGAGGGTATTTCGAAACCTTTACGACCCCCTGGTCCAATCAGGTCAGGTCGTGACAATTATTATTATTGTTATTGTTATTATTATTATTATTATTATACTTTATTTGAATTATTAAACAGTTATTATCTCAACCCACGAGTTTCCTTACTTTTACTCTCCCAATTCTCTCCCCCACCCCACCGGAGGTGGGGGGAGTGAGCGAGCGGCTGTGTGGTGTTCAGTTGCTGGCTAGGGTTAAACCACGACGACCACACAGAATTAAAGATCATTACTTGGAAGGAGTCTAAGTTAGAGTTAAGTTGTTGGAAAGACAGGGATGAATGTTAGGAGGGGAAAAGGGCGTAGACATGGAAAGCAAAAGACAGAGGCTGACATCATGGCTAGTCAGTGATGGGAGCTGACACTGCMATACCACCTGAGGAGTGAAAGCAAGAGTGAGTGGGCTAAAAGATGGGAAGCTTTGAATAGGATGAAAGTAACTTCTGTTTGCTGTGATGGAAAATTGAAGTTGATAGTGTTGTGTAAAGGGGCTGCTTCATCAAAGAAAGAAGCTAAGAAAAAGAATCTTTTTTTCAGTCGTCTTAAATACTGAGGCCCGTCAAGGACAAGAGAAAAGGAGGTTGCAATGATCAAAATGTCACTTGATGATAACTTGCTGAATGTTTTATGTGTGTGATTAGGATGGGAAAGGTCAAGGCCTAAAGATGTTACAGGAGGACACAATTGCAGCTGGATAGAGGGTGTGTAGACATCTGACCTCAACCCAGCCATGTAGCTTGATGTGTACGTGCTGTACTGGATATTGCTGGCTGATGGGGTGGGAGATGAAAGGTGCTCTGTGGACTCTTTTGCACTCCCAGGCCCCATGCCATGCAGAAAGAATTTGCAGAACTTACATATTATRTTGATATAAGGAACAAGACACAAAAAGTAGAGTAAAATACCCCAATTTGTAAGCCAGAATGACCTGTAAAAGAGGAGTAAATCTGTTGTAGCATTATTTGTTGTTCATGATTGAGGTAATAGGTTTTTATCTTGAATAATATTTATTCACATACTTATTCAAATGTATTTGAAGCCTACTGTAAATTAATAATTTTTACGGACAATTTACTGTTTTTTCCTTTAAAGCCTTTGAGACCTGACTGAAGAATAGAAAGAATATGGTGTTRCTGTGTGACTATATGCAATATGAATATAAGTGCTGAACATTTTAAGTGAAGGATTGATGGAGAAGCAAAAAGGATTATTTCTTGAAACTACTTATTACTGAAGACTGGTTAACATATATACAGAACATAGGACTTGTTCTTGAATTTCTTATTAACTTGAAATAGGAACTAAGTCTCTGATCTTGCATTTACGCATTGTACAGTATTACTCATAAGAGTAAACTCCATTGATTCCYATGAAAATACTCTTTAGCATAATAATGTATATCCATAATGCTGTTTAAGGTCATACCCTAAAATAATAAATTCTAGATGGGGTTCTGCCAGCATTACAGTAGAAAGTTCTTTCCTCTGAAGTGCATACTATTTATACCAGTGGATTTGTTTACTGGGGAACTCKTTATGATACTGGCCTGAGAATTTAGTCCACCACCCATAGTGGAGCTTATGGCTAACTCTACTAAGAATCTAGCTTGTGTTTTCCTACTTGTAGGCCAGGATTTACTCTTGTTGCTACTTCTAATCTGCAGAGTTGCTGCCTTTGACTACTTGAACACGACATTTTTGGTTTTATTTAATTGACAATTAAAAATTATTTTAATTTTAACTCAGGTTTGTTTTTTGTGATAAAATTCAAAAGGTTAAATCTCATCTTTGATGTCAGGGCTGAGCTGTGTCTTTGATCTGTAAATAGGGGCAGTAAAACTGAAAGAGCCTCACCTGTGTTTGTGAGTAATTACTGTACATTAATCTGAATTCAGGTCTGAAATTTACATTGCTGTATTAGCATATCAAAGGCTTTCAGAGCAGGATATTATTTGACTAGGAGTTAACTATTTGAGATAAGCCTGCAGGATGCYGGCAAAGTCATATTGCAAACATAAGCAAAAAGAAATCCTAACCAGCTAATCTCCCCAAAATATACAATAAAAAGAGAATGCTTTGGGTTGRAATGACAAATGCCAGAATTGTTCCGATTCTGTTTTTTATGGCACTGGAAGTCATAAAAGTTAATAGTTGTGATCTTGAAATACAGTCAATATAAAATCACATTTACAGGCATTGGATMAAATTCAGAATACATATGTTCAAGCTCAAAATGTATGTATACAAGATATATGAATATAAAGATTCTTATGAGGCTACACTGCTTTTTTTTTGCAGCATAGGTCAAATGAAAACAAGGAATGATGGAGGTACATMTCAGTATCTGATGTTTTACTGGAAGTTAAGATGGTCAATATTTTGTTACCTATTTCTAATATGAGTCCATCTTGTAATATTTCTTGCTTKCTCCAGATGATTATTGTGGCTTTAGAATGTCAAGAAGGATGGAAATTTCAATATCCCAGTATGCTTTAACTGGATGTGATAAAAAAACTTGTAGAAAGAGAGGATCTATGGTTCAAGTCACCTCAGACTGCAGAGGGAACTGAATCTACGTTACCAGCTCCAAGGTGAGGACTCAGGGAGACCTAGGTGATGAAGATGACGTGAGTCAGTCATCTTTGCAGAAAGAAATGTCATGTGTTTTTGTGGGATGATGGAATAATGGTCCCTGCCTGAGCCACCACATTGTTGACTGCCAAGCAAAGCTTTCCTTTCAGTGTTCACTGTTGGGTGTTGTCAGTTGGTTCAGTGTGTAGAGGGTTGTAAAGCTAAGCACTGAACTCTGCCTGACTCCTGTATACAAGGAACTGAGGYCTCCACTTGAGATCTTGAATTCCATTTCCAGAGCTGAGTGTCTAAAACCTAGTGTGGCAATGCTGAGTGTCATGGTACGCGAGCAAGTCTCTTGGAAAATCTAGACCTAAGCTGACACCGTGAGCTATGAAAATGAATCCTACAGATTCAGGAAAATAAATGTTGCTGGTGACTAAAAGCACAATTGTTTTCGAAGTCAATGCCTTGAACAGAAGAGAAGAAACCTAAAGAAATGTTGAATAAAATCATGGCACAGAAGAGACTTTCTGCAGCATGGCTTGTCATGTTTTGAAAATAAATGACCCCCTYTATTGAACATTATGGAGAAGCAGTAATGGACATATATCATTCTGCTGGGGATCATGACAATATATTAGATTAAATCTCAGTTTCTAAAAAATAATTTAAAAAAAAATAAAAGGCCAAATCAATTGTGCAATGTTTCAAAACTCCGTAAACCTGCCAAACTTAAATAAAAGTTAAAATAAAAAAAGAGAAGAGCCTGATTCATTACTTGAAATGTAGACCATTTTCTTTGTCCTCTGTGAGTTATGACTTCTTGTGCAGGTTATTTGCAGCTCTTTATAAGTCTATAGATTAGACACTTCAAGTTCTTTTTATCAGCTGTCCTGAGAGATTTTACTATGAAGAATCCGAGAAAAAAAAAGTGAAACCTTCTTCTGGAAGAATAATCAATTTTTCACTTAGACAAACTTTAACTCCTATATGCATTTTCCAGATGCCTATTGAATACAATTATGTGCCTCACTTAGATAAAGCTTTGAGTAGTAATATATGGRAAGTGTACGTGAAAATCCTATCCAAACATAATAATCAGAACCTGCTTATCTACTGTGTATAATAAAGTGTCTTCCAGGGAAATGGACTGATTTTGCATTTTTGGCTCACACAAGTTTCAGCCTAGTAAAATGTGTATAATTGGTCTTCAGTTGATCTTCGGTGGGTTTTAATTCTCTACTCTGCTACCCCAGTTTTATGCTCACATTTCTTTACTAATGTCAACATACGAAGGAAACATTAAGAGGGAAGGAGGAATTAACTAGAAGAATATTTCATAGAATATTTCCAAGATCTTATAATTAAGATGATTTTCCTGCATTTTATATCTCGTAGTCACTGCCAATATTAATATTTAAAGCAGATAATGTAACTGGAACACGTATGAAAGATGTGAGGGAGTACCTTGAATCTTTTAAGGCATTTCAYGTATATTCACTTCTGTAACAGTTTACCAGAATGGATAACTGACCTGGAGAGGGTGAGCAATTAMGTCCCCCTTGGCTATGTGAATGCATAATCTGGGCCAGGATTTTGACTGGCTGAGCTCTGTAACTCTCTTTCTTAGTTGCAAGGATGCTATTAGTTCACACACAGCTTCACTTTGATCGTATGTAAAAGTATTCTGGTTTTGAGGTTGTTCTTTCACTCCTTGAAGTACATTTCAGAGCCATGTTTCTGAAACTTTGTGTTAGCATTCTTCAYAGAGTCACCAGGTTTTGAAAATGGAATGAAATCTCTTTCTTTACATCTGCTTTTCACCTTTTTTATATAAAACTTTCTTATCTGACTGCTATTGCAGAATGATCTACTTTTGTACGAATGGATCATCTCCTTCAATTTGTCCCTTTCAACATTTCCTCCCTCAAGTCGTCARTACAGGGTATGTTCTTGTCATCATTACCATATTCTACTGTCTTTTGTCTTTGCCTTTAAAGACTTTAATCATTTACATSAGCCCCACCTATTACTTTTTTATATCAGACCCAAATTTTGTATCTACAGCCTTTCCTTCTTATATAATCTAGTAGACTGTWTGTCCTGGTAGTACCTCTGCTTTTCTTTCTGTTTAAAGCGGTGTAGGGAAGATCTTTTAGTTAAAATCAATTAAACCATCTCCTTGCCTTTCATCTAATCCTTTCTTCCTATTTATTTCTCTGAAGCCTCTATCAAATGCTATGTTTGCAAAAGCTACAGTAAGATTTGCAAAGTTTCTTCAGCTGAACACTGTTGTACAATTTTTTTTCTTCTCAAACGAGAATGGGATGAGGATCTAGATTTCCAGTTTGCCAAAAAATATATATTTGGTTTTGGTTCAGTTTCAGTCTGGATTGGAATATCTTCTAAATTTCTGGTAAATTAGAAACTTCTTGGATCCTGCAGCTCTGCAGGAAAATTGATTTTTTTCATCACAAATTTCACAGCTTGAGCAATTGACAAGAATATCAGTGTTAAAGAGTTTCAAGGTCTTCAAGTGCTGGAACAGAGACACCAGGAAGACAAAAAGAACTGCCTCCACACTCTGTTTTGAACTCAGTGAAAGTCTGTCAAAACCTAGACATGTCAAATGAAATGTAATGCTTCAGGTCCAGCAAATAGGCTTTTTTTTTTTTTTTTTTAGACTGTTTAATAGAAAAATGTCTGGAAAGATTTACCCCTTCATCTCAATGGCACTTTCTAGTATTTTTTTTTCTTGGTATGTTTTGTCATCATTTGACATGYATCTTGATTCTGATATTCCAGAATGATAAGGTAGATAATGAGTATCTACTGTGAATACTGAGGAAATAAAGGATTTAAATACATTGTTAGCATTATGAAAGATCAATAAGGACATGTAACTGTTGCAAACCTATTAAAATGGCAGCTCATATGTGATTGACTAAATACTTTGAAACATTTAGATACAAGTTCAATGATAACGGGGGGGGGAAGGGGGGGGGTTGGGGGCGGGGGAAGCATTCTTCATCATTAAGATACTTGCAGTGAAAGAAAAAAAAACCTGCATAGAAATGGCAATGGATAACACATACCAGATGAGAGATCTTGCTGGGGCTTGGCACTAATGCTTGGAAAATGAATTATCTGTAAAATGCAATGCTAGTGGAAACATCTTATTTATCTAATTTTATTGCAGCAGAATGCTATGTGTAGGAAAACAGCGTGAGGTGGGGTTTTTTTAACTTGTTTAAGYAAAGATTATTGTGTATTTTTTCATTTATAAGAGCTCTGATTTGCATATGTACGTATTACTTATCACATTAACTCCAAACTGGTTATGAAAAATGAGATGGTGCTGTTAGATTTAGTGTCATGTATCATCCAGCTTTATATACAGAGCACTTTTAAAATATGTATGCAGCCAGCAAAATGATATAAACTCCTTCAGTTATTTTCATCACTTGTGAGATTTTTATTTCTACCAACATAATTAATATTGAAGCTCTAGCATCAATTTTAGTGCTTGTGCAGACTTTATGCTAAAATTCTACTTAGTTGCTTTTAGTTACACTGATTTTGTATTAACCTATGGCAGGGATTTCAGTAGGTGTTTTGGGGTTAAGACTTGCAATTGTGTTAAGCCTGGGAGTGAACTCCATTAAATTTATAAAGATGTTTGTAATCTCAAACTTTTAACCATGCCTACAAATATCAACAACTGAGCTAAATTTTGTTATAAATCCCAAGACATTATTTTTATAAAAAGATTACTGARCATCAGCTATCTCTTATAGCTGTATATTTAAAGGGCCATATATTTAAAAGGGATCTTAATTTAYTTAGCACACAAGCCCAGCAGACTGATACATTTACTGATCCACTCAAATATAGGCATTTTCATGGAATTAGCTTTTGGACAGTATTCTGTTTGCTATCCACACAGTTTTTAATGTGGTCTCAATCCATGCTAATTGAATGTTAAAAGTTGTGGAGTCACCAGGAACGACAGGATTCCAGAGAGTCTGAGATCACATTCTCCATGCCCAGATAGAAACCTTCCAGAAGATAGCCACTTTCTCCTACTTTTGAGAAAATTCAGTATCAGAGGCTAGTCAGAAGGTGTCCAAACCCTACAAACAAGGAAATACGACTCAATCTCCTCRCAGCTTGGTGCCCCTCACCTTTCCCTCCACTATCTTCTTGATCACCCTCGTAATGGAGAGGTGCTCCAAGCAAGATTTTCCTGGACTGGTGTTTTCCCTGTCTTTCTACCCCAATTTTGCCCTTTCTTACCCGCTTCTGCTGACAAAGGTGGCATTACCTCAACCCCTCATTCTTAGGTCAGTAAAAATGCCTTTACCCACCTTTCTAAGAAGCCTTAAGCTAATGGTGGCCTTCAGAAACAGTTGTGCAAGTGGCAGATGTTCACATTGAAGCAGTTGTATTCATGACAGCGGTGAAGTTTTTGCTTGCAAAAAGAATTTAACCACTAGGAAGTGCCTTCAGTTTTTGCAGATTGCTGAAGCAGTCGACTGATGATTCAGAACTCAGCATCATTCACGCTGATTTCCTCATAATAAGAATTCTTTTATTTGCACCTCTTTTAATAAGGCTACCGTGGTATTGACATAATATTATTTCTAAATAGAGAGGCAATATTTAAAGGAATTAACTAGAAAACAAGTTGRTACTATTTTGTGAAGGCAAAGACATGCCTATCAAAATACCTGCAGGCCCCAAACCCTATATCTTAGGGTTTATCAGACTTTTTCATGTACAAATATATCTGCCACATCTTTAATTTCAGCCCGTAATCTATTTACTTGGAAAAAATAATGCTAAAACATGGTCTACTTTGAAAATGTTACTCTGTAAAAGTGGCAATGAGAAAGTCCGTTGCCAATAGTTTGCATATCAAACACATTCAGTTTTCAAGTAAAAGGTGCTCGTTAGTTTTCCAAGTGGCAGCTCTGTAGACACCACCAGAGATCCTGAGAATAATATTTTTATGCCACTAATCATCCCCAGCAGTAGAGGTCTGCAGGTAGGATTTTTAAATCGTTTTAAGTGTAGGATTGTTACATCTGACTTCAGCTATAGGTTTACTACCTAGATAGGCCCATAGACTAGTCCTTAGCCAATGAAAGTGGCTCCAGAGCTGCATACCTATTTTAGCAAGGTGTGAAGCACCCTTCAGAAGTGCCTCGGCCTTGCTACTGACTTTTGGAAGAGCTTAGCTCATTGTCTTAGACTTAGTGTTGAACTCTTAAGTAGCTAAAGTTAGGTGAAATTTCAGTCTTGGATGATTTATGTGCTCTGAGCCCTTCATGGGAATATAAAGAACGTATTCCTGATGAATCAGAAGGTACCGGTTTTGGACAGGCAGCTTGCAGAGAAGAATCTACTGAAGGGAAGAAGGTTGATTCATTATTGAAGCTCATTCAAATTGAGGCCTCACTGCAGAGAGAGCCTCTTGCTGCTCTTTGCAGTGTTTCACCCATGAGAGTGAGGCTAGATCTACTAATAAAAAAACACCAAGCTTTCTCTAGATTGCCAAATGCTGTTACATAAAATATTTAGCAATATTGGACAGAATATTGGTAAAAATACTTTAGATTTCTGGGTGTTAGAGAGGAGGTTCTATAAAACACAAAGCCATTACAGATCCAATTGCTATGCATGGGTATTTGGCTAAGTCTAATTACATGAGTTCAAGAAAAAATGCATGTAATCTAAAACATCTGACAAAGCACATCAACTAATTTTGTTTGTCCAAAAATTAATGCCTCACAGTTTTTATGGGGCAATAGTTTTGTTTTCCAAAATATCATTTTTTCTTCCYTTTATTATGGTTTTCAATAATTAGACCTATGGTTATTTCAGAATGAAATCTCCATTTATGACTGATGCTGTATTCCTCAGGTGATATGTTCTAATTCATTAATTTAATTTCAATATTTA
This sequence comes from Oceanodroma leucorhoa, assembly GCA_030449065.1. Lineage (NCBI taxonomy): Eukaryota > Metazoa > Chordata > Aves > Procellariiformes > Oceanodroma > Oceanodroma leucorhoa. Next base: position 2,988,067 of record JASVER010000079.1, read on the forward strand.
ATTAAACATTTGTGCATATCTTTGGCGAGAAATGCTGAGTGAGCTAGTCCAAATTTTGATCACCCACATCCTTTTGTCATGGGTTAGGTCAGGACAGACTAAGCACATGCATTAATTACTGTGCAATAACAGGATCCATGYGAAGGAGTTTTTGAGCATTTATTGCCTCTGAGACAGAGTGATTATTGATGTGTAGAACAATGCACAGTTGCAGAAACTTGGTTACCTGTAATTTCCCTTTCCTGGTTTGCTGGAGTGGTGGTTGTTGGAGGTCAGGAGRAGCAGGGTGCTGAGCTTGTCAGCTCTGGCCATGATTCATGAATGAGTGGTTTAGAGGCCACTTAAAGAACCACCGTCAAAGGTATTAGCAGAAAGTGATTTTAATAGAAATTTATAGAAGTGTGACTTAACAGAATTCAATGGCAAGGTTTACTCTGTCACTTACTACATGGATGAAATATACAAAGGAAAAATCAAGTTAGAATTGAGATGGAATTATTTATACAGAGACCAAGGGCAAAAAAGACCCTCCCATTGAGTCACGAGGTTGAGAGTGGACCCCTTTGCTTTCTACACTCCTGATGGAGCTTAGGTGCGGCTGGATCCACTCCTAGTCCCAGACTTGGTCAACTGTTTATGTCTAAGGGATTAGATGTGTCTAGGAGCAGTCTAAGATACATTCATAGTTTTAAGCGGGATCACAAGATTTTAGCAGCGCTTAATCATTGACTAATTTAACATTTATAAAGTGRGTTAATAGAATTCACTATAATCACGACAGTGGCTTCATTACAGATTGTACTTGTTATTGGTTACCTAAATCAATTCATGCACACATACAGATACAAATACATATAAATGTACAAAGGTATACCTGTTMAAAATTACCCTCGAGTCTCATGAAAAATTCATGTCAAATGTCTCAGCATTTCTCAACGGGCGATGGGTTCAGCCTCGAGGAGTGTTTCAGCCCAGGTCCCGTCATCAGCTCTCAGCGATGGTCCTCCGAATATCGCAAATTCAAGAGTTTGTGAGGTCTGAGAGGTGTTCCACTCAGAGGGGGATACTGGGTGCATCCTGCTGCGGTCCAGGAGAGCTCAAAGGGCCTCACTTAGGACTGCTGTTTATAGGGTCGCAAGATGATTGGCTTTAGTCTTGAGTAAATTTCCATCCTGACCACAATYCGGAACARCCGTGGATAGTAACAATGGTACCGTTCCACTTGAGCTACRATCCAGGTAGGGAATGTTTCAAGGCTGTCAGGGATGAWGAATTAATCCTGCTCTCATTCCCTACCTCGGCCAGGCAACAGGAGTTCCTGATACAGTCARTGCTGTTCCCYACCTTAGCCATGCAAGAGTTTCTGGTACRGACAAGRGACGCTTCACYGCCCAACTCATTACACAAAGGCCAAGGCCTAACAGGAATTCCTGAGATYGTAGAGTGGTCCAGAGGAGGGGTGGAAATGCACCACCACRCCATGCAAGCTTGGTCCCAGGARTCCCTGAAYGCTCTCTATGGTCAGGTGTCCCCAAAGGTAGGGTYATGCCACCACTGCCTTGGGCAAAGGCGGATAGGGTGTATGAGTTGGAGAGCATCTTCCAGATATTGTTTGATTTTTACTGGTTGGTGGATGGCCCTGAGGTGTCACTCATTGATTAGTGTAATGAGTTGCTGGGCAAGTATTCTTGTACCATTTTAGTTCTCCTATTTCTGCCAGTTACATGTCTTGGTTTGGGCTTTTTTTAKTTTTTTTTCTTAAGTTTCTTTTAAATTTTTTTTTTTAGGTTTGGCTTTTTGTTTTTATTTTTTTAATAATGGCTGTCTAATTGTGCTTTATCTAACAAYAGTTACATCCCTAACATAACAACATTCTGAAAGTCCAACTGCAGGCCTCTAGCATCAGCCTCATTACCGGAGTGGTACCAGATTAGAATCATAGAATCATAGAATCATAAAATCATTAAGGTTGGAAAAGACCTCTAAGATCATCGAGTCCAACCATCAACCCAGCAACCGCTGCCCACTAAACCATGTCCTGAAGTACCACATCCACACGTTTTCTGAATGTCTCCAGTGWTGGTGACTCCACCACTTCCCTGGGCACCCTGTTCCAATGCTTGACTACTCTTTAGGTGAAGAAATTTTTCCTAATATCCAATCTAAACCTCCCCTGGYGCAACTTGAGGCCTTTTCCTCTTGTCCTTAGTAGGCCAAGACACTTTTCAAAACTTAATTAGCTATTTTCACATAGACTAACCAGTGGTACAGGAGTTTAGCCAGGCATGAGAGAAATAGAGATGGATTTTAGCATGAAAGCATTTCCCAAGCTCAGGATCTAGATACAGGTCTCAGCTCTGGGATTCAGCTCCCATCTCTACCCTAGATTCCCTGGGTAAACTTGGYCAAATCACTTACCCTTCTCATGGCTTTGTCCCTGACTCCTAAATATGMTGCCAACAAATATTTTTCTTCAAAGCTTTTAATTTTCTACCTATCTTCAGGTGAATCCATCATGACATTATACACTGTCTGGAACAATCACTTTTTGGGAGCAGAACGACCCCATTTTCATATAGAAAGAATACTGGTAACACTTATTCTGTATAGATTCTGCATGCATAGACACACACAGTTTTGTAAGAGAAGGATAAACAAGATTTTACTCTTTTCGTGATCTATAGAATTACAGTATCTCTTAAATATAAAGTATCAGGGGGAAAAAAAAAACAGAAACAACAAAGGGCACAATATTATCCTACAGCTGTAGATATAAGCAAGTGTAGCTCCCTCTGTAGAAAGATTTCTCTGCTTTGTTTATGAGGAGAGTGAGACTATTTGGAATTCTCTGTGGCAATGCACCCAGGGAGGCTGAATGGCAGAACAGCTTACTACAAATGACCCCATCTCCATGCACTGCAAAGTTCATAAAACTCACGCTGCTTGAAAGTAAATACAAAAYATAAGATTTGATTTCAGATTCTTACTTCTTTTTCTCATAATTTTTACTAATCACATACTTTTTACACTGAAATATGATTTTTTAATTTTATTTTTTTTCCCTGGAGACAGGCAGTGGACTAGTAGAGAAAAAGGAAAAGAGGACTAGATTTTTTAAATCTGTGTGTATCCCTGTGCTTATAGCAGGACCAAGAAAAAAGGATAACTTAGTTGTATATGATATCCAAAAGAATTAAGATATTCAGCAGATTTGCTTGTTGTAATTATTCAGAAAGTTGTCTTTATGAGCATGGTTTTGCATTGCTCTAGAGGTGAGCCATACACATTAGGTTATACCTATAAGAAACAGTGAAAGCAAATGCATGAGTTAAGCAACTTACATTAGAAGCTTGGGGCTATATTTAGTTATCTAACCTGGTAGTTACCTATTTAATTATCTAACCTGTTCTCTACAGCTTCCTGAGGAGGGGATGTGGAGAGGGAGGTGCTGAGCTCTTCTCCCTGGTATCCAGCGATAGGACGCGTGGGAATGGTTCAAAGCTGCACCAGGGGAGGTTCAGACTGGACATTAGGAAGCTTTTCTTTACCGCGAGGGCGGTCAAAGACTGGAACAGGCTTCCTAGAGAGGTGGTCGATGCCCCAAGCCTGCCAGTGTTTAAGAGGCATTTTGACAATGCCCTTAATAAACATGCTTTAACTTTTGGTCAGCCCTGAATTGGCCAGGCAGTTGGACTGGATGATCCTTGTAGGTCCCTTCCAACTGAAAATATTCTATCTCTATTCTATTCTATTCTATTCTATTCTATTCTATTCTATTCTATTCTATTCTATTCTTGCTTGACCAACCTAGTGGCCTTCTATGATGGAGTGACTACATCAGTGGACATGGGAAGGGCTACCGATGTCGTCTATCTGGACTTCTGTAAGGCCTTTGACACGGTCCCCCACAACATCCTTCTCTCTAAATTGGAGAGATATGGATTTGATGGGTGGACTGTCCGGTGGGTGAGGAATTGGTTGGATGGATGCATCCAGAGGGTAGTGGTCAACGGCTCAATGTCCAGATGGAGATTGGTGATGAGTGGTGTCCTGCAGGGTCCGTATTGGGACTGGTACTGTTAATATCTTCATCAATGACATAGACAGTGGGATCGAGTGCACCCTCAGCAAGTTTGCAGATGACACCAAGCCGAGTGGTGCAGTTGACACACCTGAGGGACGGGATGCCACCCAGAGGGACCTGGACAAGCTCGAGAAGTGGGCCTGTGTGTACCTCATGAGGTTCAACAAGGCCAAGTGCAAGGTCCTGCACATGGGTCGGGGCAACCCCCAATATCAATACAGGCTGGGGGATGAAGGGACTGAAGATARCCCTGCCGAGAAGGACTTGGGGGTACTGGTGGAGGAAAAACTGGACGTGAGTCAACAATGTGTGCTCGCAGCCCAGAAGGCCAACCGTATCCTGGGCTGCATCAAAAGAATTGTGGCCAGGAGGTCAAGGGAGGTGATTCTGCCCCTCTGCTCTGCTCTGGTGAGASCCYMCCTGCAGTGCTGCGTCCAGCTCTGGGGTCCTCAGCACAAGAAAGACATGGACCTGTTGGAGCGGGTCCAGAGGAGGGCCATGAAAATGATGAGGGGGGTGGAACACCTCTCCTATGAAGAAAGGCTGAGAGAGTTGGAGTTCTTCAACCTGGAGAAGAGARGGCTTCAGGGAGATCTTATTGCGGCCTTTCAATACTTAAAGAGGGTTTATAAGAAAGATGGGGACAAACGTTGTAGCAGGGTCTGTTGCGACAGGACAAGGAGGAATGGTTTTAAACTAAAAGAGGGTAGATTTAGACTAGATATAAGGAAGAAATTTTTTACAATGAGGGTGGTGAAACACTGTCACAGGTTGCCCAGAGAGGTGGTAGATGCCCCATCCCTGGAAACATTCAACGTCAGGTTGGACAGGCTCTGAGCAACCTGATGTAGTTGAAGATGTCCCTGGTCATTGCAGGGGGGTTGGAGTAGATGACCTTTAAAGGTCCCTTCCAATCCAAACCATTGTATGATTCTATGATTCTATAATTCTATTCTAAATTTACTCATAAAGGGTATTACTTCTACTCCTCTCTACTGGACAGATAACTTTGGCCAGGTCCTTGGTACTTAAGGCCTTCTTCAACAAGCTCCTGCCCAGTTTCCAAGCTTCTGAAAAAAATTTTCTTAGATCCTTAACAACCTGGTCCAACAAGAAGTGTTTTAGTCTCTTCAGGTATTTTCACACACAACTCAGGTTCCTTATTAGCAATCAGGGAATCATAAAATAGCCTTCTGACTACTTTTTCCAATCTTTGTCAAACTTTACCTAGTTATCTTTTTTGCTTAGTATAGGCTATAGAAATTCATCTTTTCTCCAGTCTTTTAGTCTCCAGGATGTCAGCTAAGATTGCAGCTATTGTATTTATATTGGGTCAAACTATGTACATTTTCTGGATTGGCAGAGCTGTGTGTCCTTATCACATTTAAAATATCAGACTGGGCACTGATGACTCTTCACAAGGCAAATGAAATAAGATCTCACCTGCAGAGGGAGAAACAAGTTTGCTAGAGGATGCTACTTCTTCAGAATAGGGTCTGTATCTGCACTAATAATAGATTTTAAATGTGGAGCCTTGGTTCAGGATGAGAAATATAATGAGCTGAGTTCGTACCCTCCTGCATAAAGTTCTATAAAAAGTCATATCATAAAGCTTGCTATAAATAATCTATCCCTGTTATCAATCAGCTTTCAGCAGGAGAGGTGTGATGCCAGTCTTTGCTCCACTGGCTCACTGAACAGCATGTTGAGAATACGCTTCTTGTTTGTGGGAACCCAGCCTGCATTCCATCATTTCAGCACTTCGCATTGTCCTTGTTATGATGAGCTGATGATTTAATGATGTAAGGTGCTAAGGAGAAAAGATGACTTTTACTTGATAAAAACCTACAGAGACCTATTTTCATCTGGGTAACCATGAAAATTGTTTGTAGAGTTGCTTTCCTGATGAATCAAGGAGAATAAGATTTCGTAAGTAAAATTTTTATTGTTTTCCTGATTCCAAACTTGCTGTTAAAAAGGACAGTGAGCTGCTGGTTGAGAATGATAATATTGATTGCTGCCAATCACAGTTGAGGCCATAATTTCTGAAACAACATTTACATGCCAGAGCTCCCCCCGTGCCTTACCCTTCACTTCCTCTCTCCCTCCCATCCTGATCTCATGTTTCTTCAGGTCCATATTTTTCCCATAAATCCCCACTTCACTTCCTTTGGCAAGCAAACTATGTAACTGCAAGGAAGACCTTAGATATTTTTGGAGGCTCACTGCGGTCAATTGAAAAGGTGATGACATTGAAGGATGCTTCCTCCTTCCACTCTCACAGTGGATATTTCACACATACTCTTTGTTATGCCTGGGCCACTCGCTTATTTGCTTACTTCTAACAATTAAGAGAAATTATAATCTGATGAAGTAAAGGTGTGAGTTGCTACATTGAATGATATATACTTTTATGTTCTTAGAATGCAAAGTTTTTGTTTGCATGGTATCTTGTATCATTACTGATGGGGCTTCTATGTACCACGATTGATGAGAAACTATGGATCTGCAACATAGATGTGAAAAATAACCAGAAAGGGGTTGCTTATCTCTTGATGTGACTTCAGCATCTATTGCATTGTTGGCTGTAATACAGTTTCTAGTGAAAGAAGGAATCAAAAGAACTTGATTAATTTAGAGACAGATCCTGAAAGCCACTCCATGGATATGGATTCTTGCAGTATTCCATGCCTGCTAAAATTATTTCAGATGGACAGCTTTTTCCAAGAGTTATCAGAAAGGAACTGTAGGTATGAGATCTGTCTAGCTGGGTTTTATCAGGGTAAAATTAGATTTTATCTGGGTTATAAACTTTTTAACAGAAGATCTAACACGATCTTGGCAACAGCCTTGTGACCTCCACTGATATGTGCTTTCTCTTTTATCAGTTCCCTGTAAAAGAAGAGACACAGCCGCTTACCACTAACACCTCACAGTCACAGCCATATTTAAGCCAAAAGTGATTTTTTATGACCACACACACACAAAACGGCAAACAAGCTTCAGAATGAAAGCTGACTCAATCCCCTCCCAGAGTGTGTCTAAGACAAAGCTTTCTTAGTCTTAACATAATGTCTCAAAACCAGTATCATCCCTGATATATGTAAGTAAAAAGCCTGTCTTTTCAAATTATGGAATTTTTTTTCTAAAGCAAGAGGCCAAGGGGAAATTTAAAATTTTCCTTTCAGTTCAATGTATCTTAAACACTTYCTTTTAGACCATCTGCTCAGATTGCCTGAGACCTTCCAGAGCTGATAGTTGGGCTGCATCAGGCATCATACATGTCCAGCTGTGCATACTGCAATGTTCAAACCAGAAAAATACCCCAGGTAAGACACCACTGGAGGTGACAGTGCAAATGTCCAATATGGGCCATTTGGTCATATGCTGATTTACAGCCCCAGAACATCTGACTGTTTCAATTCTTTCCTCCCACTTGCCACAGGTTAGTCTGCAGATGTTATTGGAGAATACACAAAAAAGTTGGGTTTGTGAAATTAATGGAAAGCAGGTAAACAAGGGGGAAAAAACTTTTTTTTTTAATTATTTTCAAAGTAATTATTCAAAGCTTTAAGCTAGCTTCACATTTGTTGCTATTATCCAAGTGGATTTCCAGAGGTTTATGATGACAGATTTGCATTTTAATATCCAGGTTAATTTATTGTGAAGATAAAAGCATCTTTCTTGAGTCTGTTTCTGTGATGAGATGACTGATTGTCCTTGCCAACTAATGGAAGAGTAGGTGGAGGGAGTGGGTGGCCGTGCTGCAAACCCATGATCATACTTACAGAGCAGCTATTGATATGGAAACCTTTACTGCCAGCTTCTGTCTTTGCCTATCTCTATCTTATAAATTGTTGCAGCCAATAAAACTGTGATTACATTCAATAGAATTATTAAACTTCAGACTTGAGAGAGGTTAAGGGAGAAGAAAATGAATGGGAAACAGTTTTGTGAAGAATAGGAGGGGTAGGATTTTCTGTCTCTTTCCACTCCTATCAACTTTTATTTTTCTCTGCCTCCCACCCCTCCTCTCACTCCCTGTTGATGACACGGTACTAAGTTACCTTTGTTTAATCAACAGTCTGATGTGGTAACTCTTACCACGCTGATTATTCACATCTCAGACTGTCTGGAGCCTACTTCCATCAAGCCATGTCTTTGTACTTAACACCTCAATCGTCCTGAGGCGAGAGAGAAATAGCAGTTCTTTGAAAGGAGAATAATTACACCCAGACACACAAATGCATTTGGTGCCAGATTTTGTTACCTTAAATAAGCAAAATTAAAACAAATGTCTCTCTTCTACAGTTACAGTGCTTGTCTCTTTCTAGGAGGTTTAGGACAAATGGATTAGGAGACACTAATGACCTAATCCTGTGCCCTTTAAATCCAAGATAATTTTGCCATTGACTTCAATGGACAAAAAATCAGGCACGATGGAAAAACCTCTTGAAAGAAGTTATTTTGCTTGATTGGCATTGCTGATTTTTTACCAGTCAGCAGTTGCGGAACAAGGTATTTAGAAGGTGGTGGGTCACCAAATGTTTATGTTCAAATATTTAGTGTTAGCTCTCCTTATTTTCTGACATTTTCCGAAGTGATTGGTGATTTCAGTGACCCAGCTCAGCCACTTCCCATGGCATGATTTACTTTTCAGAAAGTGCTTATATATTCATGTATTTATGGTGTGCACCCAGAAACTAACCCCAATCATTAGTCATAAAATTTTGCCATTTCATATGAGCTAAAACAGTATTTTGTAAGCGGCGACAGAGACCAGAGATTAATCCACCATAACCGTAGTTATGCTTGCTTCCAAGCAGAAAAGTTTTTTCAGATGTGTCTTTGGAGAACATGTGTATACTCCATTTCTCACAAAACAAAATTTGCACTAACAACTAAACTGTTCTGTTCAAGAATATATGTAATATATTCTCTTCAAGGATATACGGATATATGTAATTACCTCCCTCTGGAGACATGGGGTTTAAACTTCCTCAGCAGAAAGCATATGCATTCATGCCTTTTCTCGCTCCTGCAAGCAAAGAAGGATCTGCAGCTCCTGCACTGGGAAACCAAGTGCATTCACATTCAGCCTTATGCCTTTTGGGGCAGAAATCACTGTTGTTGCTACCCTAGCGTGTCAGTCAGGTTCCTAACCCAAAATCTTTGACTAACTTTTATACTCATTAATAAAACACGAATGGCGTGTGAGCACTGGCCTGCGATTGTCCATACTGTTTAATTATTAGCATGCTCTCTGGCATGGTTTTAGCTGATGATAGCTAATAGTGTCTCACCACTACTTCGAGCACAATCCAGGGGCAACAACTTTTCCCCTAAGCAAGGAAAGAGGCCTCCCTGTTTTATAAGCTACACCACACCAAGTGGCCTCAGGTCAAAGGACTGTCTGAAGCTTGCTTTATTTACCTGTCTATATATTGCCCCTACGCTTCAGACATGTACAATTCCAGGGGGCGTTTTCATATCAGGAATTGTAAATGAAAAAAGGAGCTGAAAATAAAGAATTCAGCAGTGCCTTCCACCTTCATGACCTGTAAACAAACATAGTTTCATGCTTGCTGGATCTGTGTCAATGAACACCAACTACAATAGAACAAAACCTCTCCTGAGTTGCAGGGTCATTCTGTTTATTGTCTGTGCTGCAGGATGCTGGTGTGGAAGAAATAAATCACAGAATTTAACAAGAGGTGGGATCTTCAACCGATTTGAATGAGAATTGCTGCAGGGTACGTTCTTTTTAAACCTCCAGCAGATTTAAGCAGCAATAAACAACTTTATGTGCAATTTATCCAAACATATTTTTATTTGCAATAAAAGAGAGAATAACCAACAAAAGAAAAATGGAACCATCACACATGAAAACAAGTATATAAAAATAATCTTAACAGGATAAAAAAATGATGGTGCTTATGAAATATTTTTACATACTGGTCATCTAAAAGGAATAAATACCTCCAAATAACCCATGCATTAGTGTGAGATGAAACACATTTTTCTTAAGAAAAATCTCATTACTTAGAATGACTAATTTGTGTCTCAGACACGGCCATTAATTATGGAGCCATATAAATTATGCATAAGAATGGAGGTTATGCCCAGGCCATTTTTGTTAATTTATTTCCACAAAATAGCATAGTGGTATTGGGAAGGAAGATGTGCGATACTACTTAAATGCCATGATAATACAGAAGAGCAATGTACGATAAGCCTTAAACTGTTGGTGAACAAAAAGTAATCTCAGCATTACATCATGATTATTTTAATAAAGTAATCAAGATAATGGATGAACAGCAAGTAGTAAATGACATGAAGTCCTTCAGAAAACTTTTCTTTCCTTATTCTAGTATTATATATTCAGTATAATCAAGGGATAACATGGTGGCTTTTTGCAACTGGATAATGACCTCACCAGACAAATGATGATGTCAGATTACTTACATTTCTTTGATATTGTACAAAAGAATACTCTTTTAACAGCTACATTTCCTGGATTTACAGCATTAACAAATGAAAGTTTCTTACTGCAACTGCTTTACAGTTTTCTCATTAAAGGATATATGAAGGCAGCAGGCAGGTTAGTAACAACTTCAGGTTTTCACTCTCTTTTTTCCTCATTTTTCTGTTTAAAAATAATCCTTTGAAAGGACTATCTTAATCCAAAATTGCTGCTCTCATCTTATAGAGTCATACCCATATTTTTTCTCCTAGTTGCCCATTTACAATTGTACACAAACCAGAGGTGTGCCCGAAATGTCCCCCTTTCATTAAAATTAATTTGGTTTTGAGTTTGTAAAGAAGATTGAGGTATTGTGCAGGTGTCTTTTAATTGGAATGGGGAACGTAGGTACAGTCGGTAAATACTAAAGGAGCTCCAGGAAGAGATCTCTGCTCGTTCTACGTCTCTTAAGTACTGACTTCTCAAAGAAACCTAATAGATAAGGGAAGCTATGGTATTGAGCTTCCAGCATTTGTTATCAATAGTACCTGGCAGGGTCATAAAATAATATTTATATAGCATATAGATAGGCTGTGAAATTCATGTCTGTAGGTATTAAGTTTATATGAATTCAAAAAGTCACTGGAAAAACTCATGGAAGAAAAATCCGTCACAAAGAATTGAGTAGAGAGATAATACCTCTGGCTCAGGACTTCCCTGAGCCGCAGTTTGTTGGAGTTGGAAGAGTSTTCTGGGGAAGTATATTCTTACGCCTTTTTTTATTACACCCTCTCCATAACAATAGCTGCTGGTTTTGGCCATTGTTTGACGGATGACTTTGGGCTAGACGGGCCTTTGGTTCCTACCTACTGTGGCACGCTTTACAGCCTTAGACACCATACCTCTGTGGTATGGGAGAAGTTGATATGAGTTTTAAATCAGGATTGTCTCTGGCATTACTCTTACCCTTTTCATGATTACATGAACTTGACTCCAACGAAGTGTGCRTGAATCTAGTATGAGATGGAAATGAGTCCTGATAGCGTTGTAATATATCCTTTGAGGCCCATCTTTTGCTGTTTCCTTTGGTAAAATGCCAATAAAATTATGYTTTTTTTTCCACAAACTAAAGTTTTTACAAACCTGGTGGTGTAGTTCCTCGGTGGATACAAAATAACTCTGGATTATTTAGATACTGCTGTGGTTTGAAATGAAATGGAATAGCACAAAGTGTATAGCACTAAACTCAAACTCGTATTTTTTGTAAAAAGTAGAACTCTGCTTAATAGGTGAATTGACACAGTAACTCTGTGTGAATAAAGYGTATCTGCTCTTTGTGATCTGAGCTTGACAATATTTTGCTTGCTAGAGGAATGAGGCTTGGAGTAGTGGATCCGAGCTGGAAATCCTGCATCTTTTCTATAAAACTTCCGACTAAGACTTAAAATATTGTGTTGCATATGCTATCATCTGTTTCATCCCAAGCTCCATGCTTCAAAATGTTGGATGAAATCCTGGGTCAGCAAAACTTACACAGGACCAAGATTTCTCATCTAGAAATGCTCATCTACTAGTAGCATCCATTAATTACAGCAGACTCCTACACAACCAAAAGTCAGGTTGTTTAGCCTGAATGAGGTCCATATTCAGAAAAGCAATTAAACACATGCCTATGTTCTCTCCAGAATAGCTTGAAAACTCTTTTCTTAATCAACATAGGAAGATTTTTAAAAGTAATAGAAGCGATTAGCTTGTTACYTTTCTAAAACAGCCAGGCGCTACTTTTCATGACCATTTCTGAATAATTTTTGGGTTAAAAGAACCAATAACTTTCCATTTTGTCCAGTAGCTTGCTTTCTTTAGGAGGCAATTGATTAAAAACTAATAAATCTGCTAACTAATTAATCATGCCRTATCTATTATGTCAAAATGGCAATATGGGAGCTAGGGCAATTAACACCAGTTGAACACGGAGCCTGTTTTTTCATGGGACTAAAATGGGATTACCATTTAACAGGATTGTGGATATAACTCTGCTCCTTTTCTGACCTCAGCTCTATTGAGWCCATATTCAGACATGCAACCAATAAGTGCAATGAAAGTACGCTGAATAAATGCTCAGAAAGTGACTCATGACTTAGTCCTCCATGGATAAACAGAGATTTTGCTTGTCTTCAAAGAACCTTGAAGCAAGATTACACTGCATGTCATGGTGGCTGTGTTTGAATCTATATAATTATTAAAAAGATCAGTTTGGCCAGTATTTGGACAGATGGTGTTCACATACCCAATCCATGGTGTATTTGCATGAGAGCTAAAGTTAAACTGCTTTTTTGCATTTGCAATCACATTCTGCACTTTACTGACAGCAGCTTTAATTGGAAAARCTTCAGCTTTTATCCTAGCTGATATTACTTTCCCTGTAAGAYGGATACATTTTGCAATTAATTTTTCTCTGCGGACTGTATTATAATGTAAGTAATAATTAAACAAACCTTAACAGCTCCTGCCCAKATGCAAAGACAGAAATCACCAGTGGTAGACTCTGAACTGAGCAGTTCTGTACAGGATATTTGCAATTCTGCTTTGAATTCTTTGGTGAGGAAAATATTTGTTATTTATTTTGGCACTATAGGTAGAATAGCTGTGAATGTGATTTTTCACAGCAGTTAGGCATAAGAAAAATTTTTCTGCACAGATTTTAGGAAACCAGAGTCAACAACGTGGCATATATGGAAAAATAGATTAGAGTTTCTRTGTTTTAAATTAATCCTAAAATTAATTCTGTTGAAGGCAATGGATGAATATCATTCCTCCATTTTTATGCACCAGAGGGGAAAGAAGATTTCTCAACTTATACCATGTTTGAATTCTAAACTCATACACAAAGAGTCCTTCAATTTATCTAAGAGCAGTAGTAAGATGGAGGAAATGGAATGAAACAATTGCCTATGGAAGTTTAGTTATAACCATCCCACATTAAGAAATGGACCCCTGCACRTTGAGGTTATCTTTAGCTCCTATTATTCTAAACTTAACCCAYTGAAGTAATTTTTCTACAAAGCCTCACTCATGGGGTGAGATTTGTTTAAAGTTAAGTGCATGAATATATCTTGGTAAAATGAAAGTTAGTTTGGACCATTRCACACCTTAGGATATTTTACCCTCTGAATGTGTGTTAGATCCCTGGTGGAGAACTGAAAAATGTGGCACACATTTGCAAAATATTTGTGCATCTACCTTACTTTGAGTTAGCAAATACTGGAATTGCTCCTGCATTTGAATTAAATTTGTGCTAAAAAGTGTTGCTGGTAGAGGTCCTAACAACCAGCGTTTTCACAAGAAGCCATTATACTTGAAGACCTGTATTTTGGCCATCTGAAACTGGGCATGTAAAAATGGAAGCATGGGATGTCACTTTTTGTTTCAAAAATATCACATATTACATATATTATAAATATATATAAAACATATATTCCATATGCAAAAATTGCACACATTACAAAAATATTACATACACTGTCATGTGCTTATGGGGGYTTTTTAACAGTTACTTCTCAATTGCAGAGATCTAGACTCAAAATTTTGCAAATTTAGCTTTATGGGATTCTAAATCACTTCTCTTACAGACCCGCATCATTTGACTAATAAAGGCCAATCATGAAAAGGTTTTGAATAGTTCCTCTGCACTTTGCAATGTTAATGCTCTGTGTCATGACAATGAACTGGGGTGCCACAGACACAACCAGTATTTAATTAGGGAGGAAACAAAGACTTGTTTTGGCTCCATGGTTTCTGTAGGCTTGTAAATGCATCATTAGAATGAGACTGAATTTTAAGACTTACTGGAGAGAGTCAGACTGGAGACTGAAATTGGTGTAGTCTGTCTCACATTTTGTTTCTCTTTTTAATCATGTAGGCCAAAAGAATTAATCCCATTGTCTTTAAAGAGCTTTAAGTCTGGGCTTTGCTGTAGGCAACTCTCCAATACTGAAGCACATTGCTTGGATGTTGATGCTAGACCCTAAAATATCATAGCTGTTCATCTTCTGTTCTCTGGTTTGTTTTCATTTTGGTGTGGAGAGGCAACCATTATGAACTCCCTGCTTTTATGATRCATCCAGACAGTTGGGTGTATTTATTGATTTTGATCACTCTTAACTATACTACAATCCCCATCTTACTATTATTGTGTTGACACTTACAATTTCATACTCCATAAAACATTTGACAGTGTAGCACTTTTACACACTCTTATGATAAATCCTTCCTGTTATACTCGTTAATATACACAGAAACAGCAGTTACAAGAATTCTCAGGGTGGAAATACCCTTGGTATGGCTCCTTGTTCTCAAATACTGAGTTTGAAAAGATTATTTTTAGAGATTATTTTAACCAAACTGGGGCTACCAATTGCATATGAAGAAATACATCTGCTTTTTCAGTTTGTGGTGGCTTTAACACACTTTGAAATAAATCTGAGTGAAACTTCAAGCTGCCAAAGTGGTACTAATAGGGTGAGGTACTGAAGAATTACTTAAGTATCTTAAGTTCTAACAAGGGCTCCCTGATGACTAGGAGAGAAAGTCATGGGCAACATCCTCAGATCCAAGCATCACTCAGTTTCTCAACCCTAAGTACYACATGCCTTGCTGACATTGCTCTGGCCAATTGATGAGAAAAACAAATTGAGACCAAACACCTTATTGGTAACCTTAATTTCTTCACTTCTTCAGTAATCCCACACTTAAATTTTCACAAACCGGTTTGCAAAGGCACTTACTGGCTAACACAACTGTGGTCACAACATCACAGAGAGCTAGAACAGACATATTATATAGGCAGATCATCATCTAAGATCATTAAACTGCATTGCTTGATGGGGGTCTTTTTTTTCCTCTCCCATAATTCAGAACTCAAACCTTTCCAATTCTCTGCTGCAAAAAAACATTTTACAATAACAGAGGTCTGCAAATTTTGAGCAAACCAAATAGTATGGTTTAAGCAAATACTTCCAAAGACAACAGTCTTTTATTTTTCAGTGAAACACTCAGAGCAGTAATTCTCTGTTTTACTATCCATGAGCCTCAACAGCCAGCAGATTTATATTTTATTAACACCCCATTACCTTCAATTGTAAATTTCTTTTTTTTTTTTTAAATGATGTGCTCTGACTACCAAGTGAATTCAAATAACTACCATAGAAAGAAATATAATTATGGAGCAGGATTTGCAGTAGTCAACAAATTGCACAGYTCATTCCCACTCCTTTCCAACTTGTCTTGCTTTCACCCTTGATTAAAGTGGAGACAGCCCAATTCCATTTTCAATAACTCTATCAGAATAGCAAGGTATAAAGGGTTGCCAGAGTCAGCACATCATGTAGTTAGGCTTACTCATATGTAGGCTGAGGATGCTGATGTCAACTCTGAAGTGGGCTGTGGGGTCAAATAGAGAATTTAAAATTCAGGATCAGGGTTCTGGTCCATCCTGTGACCTAAGTGAAAAGTGAAGTTCAGGAAAACATTTCTGGTCTTCAGGGCATGTGTTTGGCAGGGGTGAATTTCTGAACTCAGTCAAAGTGCACCCTGACATGCATAACTGGACAAAAATAAGATTATTAACATATACAAAGTTAATGATTGACCATTGCTTSTGAGCTTTTTGATGAACTGAGGTTTTACCCGCTTAGACTGATATTTTAAAAAAGAGTCAGAAATTTTCGGGTATATTTGTAGTAACTCCAAAATCCACTAAATATTTTTATTTTTGCTTATGTGGTTTCAGGCAAGGAACAAAGTGATTAGAAAAAGAAAGTCTTATTTACTAAGTATTTTTCTCAGGGCAAAAYTGATTATTGGCCAAACAATGTGCAAACTGAATTAAATTCAGTTAGTTTATACCAGCCATTATTCAAAATTACAGATTACAAAAACCAGTGCAGCAATAAGAGCTGTGTGAATCTCACCCAGTCTACTCAGAGCACTTCTTCTCCATGCAGAGAAGGAGATTGCACATAGAGCAGACACCTGGAAGTCTCCCAAAGAGTAAGAGGAGGGAAGTAAAGGACAGGTCAAAGGAAAGGCGGGATCTCCATCTTTCTTGGGTACCTAATATTCATTTTCCATAGAGCACCTTGGCATTTTTCAGCCAAATTTTGAACAAAGTATATTTTTRTCAAACTCCATGACACTGAATAGGCAACAAAAAAGAAAGAATAAAAAGAATAAAAGAAACTCTCCCCCATTTTACGTTTCCTATTATGACATCTTTCTGTGGTGACTCTGAGCAACTTATTTGAGCAATCAGTGAAAATTCAACAAGAAGTGAACACAGAAATCTGGGTTTGCACGTTGTAATGTGGCACTAAAGGAACTTTAGTTCACTGTAGTTTGTTCCTTTTTTCAGCAGATTACAAAGGCATAAGGTCACATTAATGCTGAATGATCTACCCAAGGGTGTAATTAATTTTTGTTTTACATTATGAACTAGTATTTTCTGATGTGCTGGTTCTGGCTGGGGTAGCGTTAGTTTTCTTTATAGCAGCTMGTATGGGGCTATGTTTTGGATTTGTGCTGGAAACAGTGTTGATAACACAGGGATGTTTTTGTTATTGCTGAGCAGGGCTTACACAGAGYCAAGGCCTTTTCTGCTCCTCACCCCACCCCACCAGCGAGTGGGCTGGGGGTGCACAAGAAGCTGGGAGAGGACATGGCTGGGACAGCTGACCCCAACTGACCAAAGGGATATTCCATACCGTATGGCGTCATGCTCAGCATATAAAGCTGGGGGAAGAAGGAGGAAGGGGGGGACGTTTGGAGTSATGGCATTTTGTCTTCCCAAGTAACCGTTATGCATGATGGAGCCCTGCTTTCCTGGAGATGGCTGAACACCTGCCTGCCCATGGGAAGCAGGGAATGAATTCCTTGTTTTGCTTTGCTTGCGTGCGTGGCTTTTGCTTTCCCTATTAAACTGTCTTTATCTCAACCCACGAGTTTTCTCACTTTTACTCTTCTGGTTCTCTCCCCCATCCCACTGCGGGGAGTGAGCRAGTGGCTGGGTGGGGCTTGGTTGCCAGCTGGGGTTAAACCACGACGTCTGATTTTATGTAATGCCTGTAAGGTCTCAGTTCCTTTCTTCYTCAGTTTCCCGTATTACAAAATGGCAATCAGAGCAATACATGATAGATATAGCATGTGGATATTTGTTGCACAGATTATGGTGCTCCAGAAGAACTTCTAAAGCTTTCAGTTAGGGAAGCTACTAGCAAGCTACCTTTAGCAAAAAGCTGTAGGAATTTGAAAATATGGATTGTTTTAATGGTAAAAAATGTAAGAGCTCCTAGAGAGTTTAGGGAGTCGTGAAAGTAACTAATTTCCATCTGACTTACTGTCTTCTCCATAATGAGGTCCTTCACAGTCCTTTATTGAGTCTGGTCTTTGGAAAACTACTATACTATGAGGTATTTTTCCACTGYTGTTGTTCAGTATAGCCCCTTTGAGAAGTATGTAGCCACCTCAGCGAGGAGCATAAATATATTGCCAAAAGTTTTATGTTTAGAGCTCAGCTCCTAAATAGGCTTTTTATTTTGATGTGCACATGGTGGCTGAAATCTCTTGAAAATCGTTTTCCAGGTGTGGTATCTGGCAATCTGAATGCAGGCGTATCTAGGTCCAAAGTGGAGGTGAATGAGCTTTGCTTGCTTAGCATGGGTTTACTTATCYACTGGAGACTCACAAGAGTGAGTGTTTCTGCCAGTCCATCTACTTTATTCCAAAGAGGTTTTCTTTACTTTTAACTTGGTAATATATGGGGAAAAGCATGAGTGTGCACATTTTACAAAAAGATTAAACTTTTCTTTACCAATAACCTCACATACTTTGCATGAAATATAGGTACTTTATCTAAGGAAAAGCTAAGTTTATGTAATATTGCCATCTCCAGATATTTCACCTATTATTCCAAAGCTTCATAACACACTTAATATACCAAATAGCTATATTGGTACACTCTCAGTATGCACTTAAGAATAATACACAATGCACACTTGAGTGCTTCCTCTGGATTTTTATGTATTATTTTTGTATGGATTGCCAGCATAGCAAATTCAAGCCTGAAGCACATTTCTATTGTGTATTGCAAGCATATTCTGTAAGCAGAAAAAATAATTCAAAATAAAATGTCGTAGCTTTCCCATTACTGATAACCAAAACTTCCTTGGGTCAAAGACAATCTTGGACGTGTTTTCACCACTAACAATTGCTCTTTAGCACCAGAAGCAGCGGAATATATTGAATTTATAGTGCGACATTCACACTGTCTGTCTTCTCAAACCAAGCTCTTGTAATTTAAAGGAAAGTCATTTATTCTCCAGTGAGTCCTCTGTCAGAGCATTGTGAAAGCTTTCAAAGGCATCATTTAAACAGGGCATCCTTCACATGCTGTCGGGCTCTTTAGCTTGGTGAAGATTTTCACACTGTTGTGCCTAGGATGTAAACAAAGATAATGCATTTGATTTTTTTCTATTGATCCTCTTTGCTGTGAGAGCATGGCTAGACAAAGAACGTTTTCCAAATCTGAACAGCCTGCCAGAGCACTTACTTCTGCTTCTGTCAGGCAATGGAGCCTCTTTCTTTCCAGACTTTTCTATCCGATTGCTAATATTTTTTTCTGCGGCTGGCTCTGCGGTGATTAATGATAGGTCAGGATTAGGTGGTAACCTGATATTGCTCAACTCAAATACAGGAGAAATGTTCTCTGGCTGGTGTGATTGTCACGGAGTCACAGAAKTCTCCCTGAAAGGTCATTTATACCATTCATCCAAGAGTGGATGGAGTGATCTGAAAATTATTAGCTTCATGAATCCTATTCTTTGATTTTGATGTGGAATTCTAGCAAAAAAGGTTGCTTATTATGGTTGGTTATAAGCTTCACAGCCATATCAGACAATTCATATAAGCACAATTTAGTGAGCAGTAAAGATATTTCTGTTTCCTTCTGAAATAAGCTCTGTTGATTTTTCTCTCATTCCTCTTGCAATGGCAACAGAAGTAGAAAACCTGAGCTGAATCATCCGCAACTTGTAACTCAAACGTACTGCATATAGTTTCAAATTCATTCTAGGCATCAAATAATAAAGTCTGCTGAAATATTGTGAGCTGGTATGACTGTTGTGCAATCAAATAAGAACTACATATGTATACGTTGGAATACAAGCACTGTGGTGGTACAGGGTAATGTTTTAAGAACATACATATTAAATTTGTGTCATGTTTGGACTTAACATATTGGTCCAGTCCCTTAGCTGATATAAATCAGTACAATTGCACTGATGTCAGTGAAGCTAGACTGCCTTACCTTCCTTGAAAATCTTTTTTTATCACTACATGATGATTCAAGTTTCCTAAATGTGTAGTTTTTAAGGTATTTTCATGTACTTAATGTATTTTAATGTATATTCTTAGCAGCATGATGAAGACATGCCGATGCCCACTATGAAAAAAGCTTTCAAAACTTGGGGGAAAAATAGAGCAAATATCTTAGGCAAACACATTAGGGGGTTGTTTCTTCCTTCCAATTCCGGTAGCCTCATTATAATAATTAGATGGGGATAGAAACAGGGGAGCTTTGGGCAAATGGAAGAATTCAGGGGAGAAAATGCAAAGCTCCTCAGAGTACCTCAGATTTTACCTAGAACAGGGTTACCAGCCACAGGGAGAGGTTTTGTTTTCCAGCAGATTAGCCTATCTGAGGGGGTTATAAGTTTATTTTTTCAGATGTATAGAACATGGTGGCTTTAGAAACCTTTAACGAACAGAGTGTGGGATGACATAGGAAATGACTAGGAAAACCAGTTTGGTGTTTCCTCACTCTAAGTTCCTTGGTTTTATGATTCTGTACCTAGTGAGTAAAGAAAATGAGATACAGATTTTGCCATCTTTACTTCACATTAGTGAACACTTACTGATATTTATTTTTATATGTATTTTAATATGYACTGGTTCCAAATTGCACAGCTGAGGTTTAATAAATAGCATATCCACATGTTGTTACCCTGATAGGTTTGGTCTTGAATTTCCTACAATTAACCTACAGGAAACATCAAAACATCACAAATACCAGAATTCTAGGTATGATTAAGGAAAAGAGCTAAGAATAAAGTTCAGGAAACACAGTTTCTCTCCCTCCCCTTCCCTTGCCCTTGAATTTTCAGTCTTTCAATATATAGCTTCCCACAATTTTCTTAGATTTTTGGCAGCATTGCAATGGGATTTTAATGTAAAAAATGGACATAGCAGAGGCCTTACATCTTCTTTGCACATCACATTACTCTGCTCCCAGTGGAGATTAAAACATAACAACGTCAGTGTAGGACACAGCTTGTTGCTGAGAATTGATGAAAAATGCTGAGGATATATTAGGATATCAATATAAAAACAGTTTGTAGCTGTTAGCAAGCTAGAAGCACYGTATTGTATATGCATTTTTATAGGAAGAATGGCATTGCACGTACATAGGAATCCATTATCCTGCTCTTATTAATGCTCTGAGTGGGAGTAAGGAACAACAGAAATGTTTCTTTTGCTACAGAAATCCTTTTAATGAAATCGACAGCAAGGATTCTCTCAGCATAGACATACAGCTCACAGCAAGAAGGAAAATAAAATGAAAAAGTGGCAGGATATTTCACTTTTGAGAGAAATAGCAAAATATAAGATATAAAAATTGAAAAAAAATCAATGTTAAATTGTCCTATTGAGCTTCCTGTGAGTTGCAGCCAGGATGTCTTGCCCTACTCTTCTCTGCAGGCCTTATTGTCAGACGATATGTATGCTATGACACTCTACCTTCTCTTCCATTATTGACAGTTCAGGATTCTGTGTGGGAGTCCCTGGTTGTGGAGCTCCCTGGGAGGTTGTTTTAGGATAGAAGATATTTAGCCAGAAACTATTTTCTAGTGTTGTGAAGGAATCTCTCAAATGTTACTTGATTTTGTAGGTTTTTTCGATCCAACCCCTTGTTGCTGCTCCCTCAGAACAGAAGCAGCTTGAATCCTGACTAATGTCTGCTGATGACAAGTCTAAAATTACAGCCAGGATTGTCCCACAAAAATTTGGGCATCAGTTTGAAATGCTTATATTAAGAAGTGTCATTACTCTACTAACTTCATATACTTAATGTAGGCAGATAGGAACCTTCAGTAGGCAATTATTATCTTAACAGGTCTTCATTGCCCTTTAGAGAGACCTGTATTTATCAATTGCTTATGTGTGGAACCTACAGCAGTTAGGTTCCTTAGATACATGCTTACAGTTAAATAGGTTGAATCTGAGCCAGCAAAAACTTTAGTTTAAGAACTTTCAAGTACTGACTTTGCACAAACTAAATCAAGATACATCTATCCCTCTTGRACTTGGGGCCAATGTGGCAGCCCTCAAAGTCAACTCTTACCTTTCCAGCTGAAAGAYGTCAGTCAAAATCATTTAGGTGTGTTTCTAAGTAGGAACCAAACAGAGTTTGCACTAGTAGAGGGGAATCATGCTTTTGCCTATATCTGCATTTTCACAGGGTTAAATTCAGGAACCAAGGGAACTTGGGATAAGTAAAAGCAATGAAATAGGGCKTTGATTAAGATACCATCAAAGCAAAGGGAGGTTGAATTTGGACTTTAAAAAGCTTTGGATCAGGACCTTTTGGCTACACTGGCATCTTGTAATTGCTTTGAGATGGAATTTGCTTTGCTCCACTACCTGACGGTCAGGCCAGAAAATGAATTCTATCACAGATGGCTACTCAGGCAGCTGCAAACAGATAAGAGCTCCTTTGCCCACACTCTRAGCCACCTACAGTGTAAGAGCTATRTGTTAGTACATTTCTATGCCTGCATCAATAAACCCTACTTCCCTAGACAACTCTCAGCAGCTTTAAGGCTGCACACTTTTTACAGTGTAAGGGCTAAGACTGTGTGTGAAGTCTATGCAACTGGCAGTTGATCTGGGATCTTCATCCTGGAGCAGCGAAACCAACCTGTGGCAAGGGTATGTTTAACCAGGAGCAACTCAAGAGAGCAACTTGATTTATTTTAAATTTTATAGCAAGTACTCATATAAAATATTTTGTTTACAGTTCCACCCCGTGAGGAGCAGGGTGATGAGACATATGTCATCTCCAAACGTTCATAAAAAAGTTATTACTATCCAGCAATAAAATGCTCAAACATGACTAGCATTGAAATCCAGTTATTTAACAGTCATATATTGTTCTTACTGCTTTGCTCCTCCTTTGCCATAGGCATCAGCAAATAAATCTCAGAAATTAGAGGTGGAAAAGATCTATTACGCGGTCAGGGAAGGCTTAAGTTGATGTGGTGTGAAAGAGGCTGAAGAAATAGATTCTGTTCCTATAAAATGGTTTGATAGGGAAGGAGATATAAGAATAACTCCTTCCTCACCATGACAGTTAATCACATATACAGCACAAGCAGACACTTGCACAAATCTACTTCGTTGCCATCTCTAGCTTGTAGGCAATATCACTGATCCAGCCCTAATGATCAATGAAGAAGGCTTTTAYTGTAAAACTTAAGGTAAAGATGGGTATGGGTAAAAAGCCAGAGGGACCAGGGATTTAGCTGCTTTTGCTGGAAGGAAGCAAGCAAACCTTAATGGTTCAGGGGTGATCTATACCTTTTTATGACACAGTGTAGGGTACGTAGCATGCTGCAACCATCCAGAGCTAAGAAATAGGAATGCTTCAGGAGGTACATCCTCCCATACGTGGCTTTGTACTGTACACAGCTAATCTTTAATGAGGCATTCTTCATATATATTATCAGTCTTGTGCTTTGGGGGGGTTGCTGGAACTACTTTGACAAAGGCTCGGAAAGCATCAGCAAGCGCAATATAGACCAACGGAGGCAGAGGTAGCTGAGAAGTTGAATGGCACAGTATCTTTCCACGAGCAGAAGAGCTCAACTGATGTGAGCACTCTGGAAAGGGGAGCAAAAGGACAAATTCACTGACCAAGAAAGGTTACATACTTCTCAATAGCTTGCAGATAGTTTGGGGGCAGAGCTCAGCTGTACAATTCCAGGAGGGCAATAGAGCAAAGATGGACAGCCCTAATATGACTGAATCCTGAGGAAAAGTAGGATAATTCTCTGATCATAGTAAAGTCAGAGGAAAGCCTAAAAACTAGCAATAGCTGTATCCGAGTGACACAACTGGAAAAACTATGGAATGTCCTTTGCAGAAAGAAATAACACTTCCACTGAATCTCTCTGCAGCCATTTCAAAGCATGGAGTAGATGAATATTGCCTTTGTAATGGTCAGCAAGACAAARTTTCTCTTCAACTAAGTATATTCTTGTCTTGAACAGCTGAACAAAAAAAAAAAAGGTGAAGTTCACTCTGAGTAGGGTTTACAGATGCAGATATGGATGTCTAAACCTAAGCTGCTTGTCTAGAAAGTCTTCATAGTCATTAGAGAGAATTAGGCACTTTGGAGATACAACTCAGTTCTTTCTAAGGTAAATGTAAAAAATAGGTCAAATGACCAATGTTCCACAAATTCCTCTGTCTTTCCACTGCCTATAAAAAGAATCTAGACAAATAGACCCATGAAGATACATGTAGACATCTATAGACGTTTAAGTCTGTTACAAACTGATTCTTGCTAAAAGTTTCGTGAATCAAAGACACAGATGAGATTGGAGTCCAGCTTTCCATCCACTGATCCTTCTAACTGGCATCATCCTCTTTTATGCTTCTGTTAAGGATTGCTATTCTAGGTTATCCCAGGTAAAAAGTAGAGAGGCAAAACAGAGTTTCTCTAATTAATTTTAGACTGAGGGGTATGTAAGGGAAGTTTCATTGAGAATTTTTCATTTATATTTTCATCAATCTGTGTAATTATTGGAACATTTTGCTCTTTTGAACTTGGAAAATGGATTTTCTCTCTGACAAAAATGTAATCTTTGCTAGGTTTTGCTACAAAATGCATTGAACACTGAATAATGATGCTTGTTTTCATGTAACTCTGATCAATCTGGAAAGAGAAATCTAGAATAAAATTCATTTTTCTCCAAAGACCAACAGAAAGCCTGTCCACCACTTCAATCCATTTCAGTACCAATTTTATTTATACTAAATAAGGAGCTTATTTACTGCTTACAGAAATTAGCAAAGGTTTCCTAGGCACTTCATTGCAATTTGGATCAACCCTGTGGGTCCAATCCATCTTCTGTTAAACTAATTGGAAAGACTCCTTTTGAGTGAGAATTGGATCAGGCACAGAAGAGTAAGAATTACCAGCTGTGCCATTCTGTGCATTATTCTTCTGCCATATCTTCTGTTGGTTCAATTAAATCTGTATTAATCTTGTGAAACATACTGAACCATGTTTCATAGTCAAGATGTTGAACCTCTCAGAAAGATTCTGATACATTGAATCCTTTGAATTTGGGAGCTAACACTACAGTCCTTCAACTCCCCGAAGCGAGAAGTTTATGAACCTGAACAGATGAAGTAACATTTTGACGACAACGGAGAGCAGAATGAGGTAAATTCCAAAAACATTTTGTATGCTCTTTTTTCCTTTATCCCAAATTTGTCACTGAATAACAAATTCATTGCCAGGAATCCAGCACAAGTTCCTGGAGGAACTTCAAGTTCCTGATTAGAAGCAGTAGCTCTACTCATACTAGTAGCTATCAATTATTTGCTGCCAATTCAGCCTTGAAATATCCACAAGGGAGGGAGCCAAGGGAGGGAGCCAAAATRTGTTCTTTAGGTTTGGTGATTCCTGTTGCAACAAGGAGGAGGTGACTAATTAAGGGTTTGGGGTTTTTTTCCTCCTTTAAGTTGATACTGGCCAAATTGAAAGAGARAGGGAAAATTGTCTAGTAGATCGGGCTCGGAGGGCCTTGTGAGTGGCAAGCACTTCTTTCCACTCCAAGGTGGACATCTGAGAGATAAGCTTTGATAACATTTAGGGAAAATAAATGAATTCTTTAACAGCACTGCTGCATTGCCTCACAGGGGTGTGCCTCAGATATCCCAATGCAGACGCATATGGCTGTGCCATGTGTATTTTACAAGCTCTCTGCTCTTTACCGGGTCACGCCTTGTCTCTTACCCTTTGTCTCCCTACCTGGGAGATTTTCATTCAGTCATGCAAYGAGAGGTCCAAGCTTCTCTCAGTGTCTGAAGAACCATTTTTTTATCTYCAGGTCAGTACCAGCTATGAAGGTCTTACAGCTCTGATGACTCTAGCCACACTTTAAAAGCAAACGTGAGCCCTGTTTGGTTTAGGAGAAAAGTCTGTGAAGTATTTATGTCTTAGAAAACATTTCCAATATCACTTATTCTTTGATGATGAATACAGTCTCTGCTTGGAGTTCAGTCTCCTCAGTCCTAAACAAAGTGTCATAAATTCTCTGGCCTGAAGTGCACTTAAACTCTAATACATTGAAAAAGCCTTTAAAGTGTCCTGTACCCAACCTCTGCTTATCTCTTGTCAGGGCATACCGGAACTATCCAAATACCTAATGGGCTATTTGCCCCTCATATTTGGCACTGCCCCTGGGTATATGCCCATGAAGAAGAAGGTGTAGGTCCTTCACAGTGAGGGGGATTTGAATCTAGAGCACCATATCCCAAGAGAGTTTCCTAATCATGGGTTTTTATTTGAGACACCCTTTATAATCTTTCATGTTGAAGAATTGCAGCTAACAATGACAGACTCTGGGATGCAGAAGTACAGGAGATAGAAGACTCTAGTCTTGTGGTCTGGATACTTTTTTATGCAGAAACCAAACTGTTGTTCTGCTCCTGGCTTTGTTTTCTTCTGATTTAATCTTATGAATAATAAAAATGTGTAAAGATTTGYTAATGAAAAGTGTGCCAAGAGCTTTGAAAGTCTGTATTGCCCCATGTGCTCCCTCCTTAGGCCCTTTCATGGGACGATGGGTGGATCAGGCCCAGAGCCCACCTGCTCTATCAGGGATGGAGTGGCTGCACTGCCATACAAACATCTAATTGATGCACTTAGGTGACCTACRGCATCACTGGAGAGCAGAGCTCCCGATTTTGGCCTTTAGACTGTTTCCTGGATACCTTCAGGGGTGCCATTAAATCTGCCAGGAGAGGGGCTAAGCTTAAAACGTGCTCAGAAACAAATTGAGGGCAAAACTTGGGTGGTGTGAATTAACAAGCACTAACACAGAGCACAGATCCCGCTCTGCAAGCCAGGTTTCAAGCTAATCTTTCTAATTCTTTCGATCCTCCGCAGAAAAATGAAGGATCGTACCTCGCTTAAGTGAGTTCTGCAAGCGCAATTAAAAACATCACAGCAGGAGAGATACTCAGCTGCAGTTGCATGAGGGGCCAGCTAAGATCAAGGAAATGTTGGTGCTCCATCAGTACTAACAAGATGCAGCTGTTGGAGGGGCATTTTCAGGTTTGTAATTCAGACCCCAGCTGGAACTGCATAACCCAGATTTATTGGCACTCTGAGCATACTGCAAAGACAATCTTTTCTCCCCTCATCTTTTGTGGAGGAAGAAGGGAAGCAGCGATGAGTATATTTATGGCAAGCCCTTTGCTTATGTTATGATTTTGATTTATGGAATAAGTATTTGAAGCCCAGTTGTCGATAGCTGTATTTTGGAGATTCAGAATATTCAAGGGTATTCAGAATATTCAGGGACATCAGAATATTCTGCGGATATCAGGAAGTAGTGGGTCAGCTGAAAGTGMGCCATTTTGGTGACAGATGTTATTCAAAAGTATTGAGAGTTAATCTGTGCTCTCGGGGGCATACTCTGCATAGGGAAAGGGAAAACTGAGGCAGAAAGGAATAACGTGCTGGTTCTGGTGTGGGTAGAGCAAGGAGTGGATCCCAGTGTGCCTACAACCAACCTAAAGACACTATTTAACATAACGCAATGCATCCATGCCTTGACAAAAATAATGCTGTGCATATAATGTGCGCAGGTGTGAACACGATTTGTCAATAGAGTGCAGAGGGCATCCAATTTGTCAATTGGTTGTCTAAAATTAGCTCAATTTAGGAATGAAGTGTTGCTTCATGTTTCATTTAGGAAGTGGAAAAATGGCATTTTTCCAGCAGCTAACCATTTCTGCCTACCATCAGTAGATATGAGTACACGAAGACAACAATTTACATGTAAATGTAAGCATACAACTGATCACAGACATGATGCTCATTTATCTCTATGTGTATATACATGTATATATGTCTACTTAAAGCATTTTGCACTAGTCTAGGTTTGGGCTTCTTGATCTTTGTCCTGTTAGGTTTCTTTTAAGGCCATGTAGGAAGTCCTGCTTTGATGCTGGAAGACTATCAAGAGATTAACTGGCTTTCTCGTCCCTTACCTCTTCCCAGAATCTTCTGATACTCCAGAAAAGCAAGTGAAAATGGAATGAAAAAGCTTTAATACAAATGCTAAGTGAGTTCCTTTGAGGGTAAGCAGTTAATTGGATTAAGTGTTTCAACTCTGAAATATATATATATATAAAAGTCACAGAATTTTATCATCTTTAAAATGCAAAGGGCCAGAAGCTGAGCTTTACAGTATTATTACCACTGTCATCCTCACTAGCTTTCATGTTTTCTCTTAATGGGAAGACCTGTCTCTTTCTGTCAATCAGGATCTGTCAGCACAATGTTATTATGTCTGTATTATTATTCAGAAACTTCTTTTCCAGTGTTAACTGCTTTTTACCAACCCCAGTTACATAATGTAATTGTACTGCAGCAGCAATGCAATGCTTGAAGAGGGCTTATTTTTCCTGGTATCTAGCCTAGATTGAACTGAGAGTTCAAAAAGTTGGACAGACACTTGCTTAGTTTCTATTTACATAGAAAAAGCAGAAAGAGTGTGTGTGTGGAGGCAGAAAATCAGCAAAAGGGACAAATCTGGGAGAAATATTGTAAAATGGAAGTAAATAAAAAAAAAAGGAGAGAAAAGAAGCTGAGGGTATAACCTACACAACACAAAAATTACTGAGCTCATTCATCTTTTGTGTTTGTGAGAGACAGAGATGGGAAACACACCAAAATAATCTTATTCATTTCTATTTGACCCCAAATGATTTTTTTTTCTGTTGAACTCGTCAAAACACAAAGAATGCCTTGTTCTTTCTTTTATGCTTTTTGCATCATTTACAGTGAATGAATTCAGTTTTAAAATAAAATTTTCTCTTAAAAAAGAAATTCAGATGTGTCATTTGTAAAATTTCACATCACATCACTAAAATTTGTGATGCATGACAAGTTCTATTCAATCTTAACTTGCATTTTTTGAGGATAAAAAGACAGAAGACTTTTTTTTCTTTTTTTGCCTTATTCTAATCTCTGTTCAGGGATTTATAAAATGTTCCCTTTTTAGATATCAGAGATCAAGGGGGAATATGGTTTTCAAAAGGCCACTGCTTCCTCAGCGGTGAAGTGTGCATCATGAAATGTCTGAAGCTTTGATGATATTCTCCAATGCGGTGATTGCTAAACCTGAGTTGGAGCTTAGGCAGGAGCATGAAGTAATTTGTCACTACCATAGGTCATTAAAAGAGTACTTACTTATCCCATAATGCATTATGACACATTCTTAAAATTCTTTCCCATACATTGGCAGAACTTGCTGGCTGGGAAAGGGGGTACTGACATCCCTTTCAAGAAGGGTCCAGTAAGTGGATTCTTTCTTCATTGCTTTTTGCTTCTCTTTTGAAGATATTAACTAAATGCTACTGACTGTACTCATATTTTTTAGATTCTCAGCCTCCTTAGACTGACAGTTCTTTCATATAACAATATTTTAAGAATGGGATTTTACTTGTTGAACGTGTTATGGGAGAAGAAATATATAAATTAAAACCATCAATAACCATATGAAAAAGCCAGAAGCTCTGTAAGTAGACATTGCTTCAGAACTTGCCTGGATGCTCTTGTGGTAGTTACCTCAAAGCACTGAAAATTTGTATCATAAACAAAAATGAGTTTTGCAGATGAGTAAYCAACTTGTAATAAACTCATGGTACCATAAAAAAGAAGCAAAAAGAAGAAACAAGTATTTAAAAAGCAAAACCCATGACTATGGCTGTGCTTTTTAAAAAGGCAGTCGTGTAACTGTGTATCTGCCGTCAGTATGATACCTACCCATCACTCTGCTCCTGCATCCTGGACAAGAGCAGATAGCTCTTCTCTGGTGTCTCAGCAGGCGATGTGAACCAGTAACACATCAGGCATTGCACTTCAGGGTATCTATCTCCATGCAAAGTCTGCATTTGGTTTGTTTCGCTGCAGCTTCTCCCAAGAACTGTGATTCCAGCTATGTGAGCAATAACAGCAGCAGGAGCTGTAGACAAGGCAGTGATGATCACAGGCTTTTGAAGACCTTCTGTGAGTACAACGGGGAAACATGGAAACCAAACTGCTCAGGGATGCTCAGGACTCTTCATTAGACTTGGAGCATTACAGAATAACAGGAGATAACAGCACAACAGAATAACAAGTGTTGTTCCACCTTGATGATTGAAATGGTTACTGTCTAGCCATGGAAAATCATACAAAAAATATGTATTTACAAATGAATATATTAAGCTTTTTGATTATGATTCTGCTCAGTTCCACTCTTATTTTATTTTAAAAGTTTGTATGTTTTTGCCAAGCTGACACTTAGAAGTAGTGTTAGGTTTAACATAACTTTAAACATAAGTTATACSTGAAAACACATTTTATTTTTAAAACAGCAGGAGCTGGGAAGAGCAAATTGTGTACTCTGCCTTTGAACATTTCATTGAAGTTTTGTGTTCAGTCTAACAGCATGATACTCTTAATATTTTTTTTCCTAAACAGAAAAAAAACCCCACATCTGAGAGTTCGGTTAACTGCTGTGATAGAGATTGGAGATAACAGAGCCCTGCCTGTGAGGCTGAGATTGCCACTTTCTTTAACTTTGGCAAAATGCGTCTTTCATAGACTTTAGCCAACGCAACAGTGGGAGTGGTCCACAGTAGGCTGCCATATTAAACAGCAATCACACCATCTAGGTGCTGGGCAAGGCAGCATCTACTGTGCATTGTGGAAAAAATGCCATGATTACTGTGATGAGAAGACAGTATGAGCCTTCCTGCCATTCCTGGGGAGGTGAACAGAAGGCATGTAATCATRTCCCCAGTGTGAGTGCTGTGACATTGGGAAGTATTCAGCTAAAGAAGTATCTTTGTTTTAAGTGCCTTTCCTAGAGACACAATGGCATCCAAGAACCCTTAAAATCATGTGCAAGGGTTCTGTTTGCTAGGCTGAAGGGAAGCCTTCCTATAAGAAGGCAACAAACTGTAGAGGACTTGATGCCAGCTGCAAGGAACTCTCCATAAGTTCCTGCTATCCGTGGAATTATAGTGAATGCGATGTCATCAAATGCTAAAGAGGGACAAATAGGCTTGGCTTTATCTCTCTGTCACTACGCAGGGGTAAGACCGTGCTCCTGGAGTGACCCAGTAGTGCTTTTCTCCCTCTTTCACATCTTGTGGCTCATCTACTTATCCATTCCTTAAATAGAGTAAGATTAAAAGTCTCACAGTCTTGATCTTAAGGAACAAATTGAAATTATACACACGCACACATACACACTTAACAATAACATTATTTTCTGTAAGCTCAGAAATTTCATGACAGATCATTTTCCTTAGCCATGCCATGTATGCTCTGATAGAAAGGATGTTAGGTTTCTAATTCAGGTTTAGGATTTAAGGCACAAAGTATGTGCTGTACCACAGGCTTCCTGTGTAACATTGTGAGAGCGTTTACCTTCTCAGTAGTGGTGCCTCCATAAACTGAAGGCAATGTTGCTCCTCAGGAGTATTGGAAAGAAAAATAAAAAGATATACCATGGCTATGGTACTATGGCTATTACTGTTATTTTCATGTAATTATGTGAATGAAGTAAACGACAGATTTTCTGCCCAAAGAACAATGGGTGTGAAATCAACTGAGATCAGAACAAGAATATTTTACTCGCACTGTGTAAGGAAATGAATCTTCTTTGTACAACCAATGCATGGTCAAACATTAATTTCTGGAATTATCTGGAAAACAGAGGAAAAGAGTGGAAGGATTAAGACTTAGGAACAATTACAAGACACAGTAGTGCTTTCGAAAACTTGAAAAAAAGGCTCTGATTCATCCAAAGAGAGGTGGCACCATCTAGATACAATTATCWGGGTAAAGGAGAAAGTTATATAAACCCATGATAAATTAATTGAATTTCTGTTCTAGAAGGAGATGACATGATTTCAAATCCTCTGGGTTGTGATGACATTTTGAATGGAAGTCATATAACTTTCTCAGTAACGATTAAATCAATGGACTACGGGAGTTGCACTGAAGCTTGGATACGGCAGGCTTGCTTGTGACTGGAGAAATAAACTCTGTCAAGGAAACCAGAGGGAACAAGAACTCTTTGTAAAAATCCTGCATGAATCTTAGGTCATTGTTTGGCAAGTGTACCAGCATCCTTACTGTTTACCTGAAATGCGAATAAGAGATGAAGTGTGGCCAAATCTCTGGCTCCGGCTGTCTTGACTCAGTGGCATAAGTGGCAGTAATAATAAAACTAGATTATAGTTTGTCGCTAATGAAATTCAACAATAAAGTATTGACTTCTGGAACTAGGAAAAAAACATGAGATGTGTCATGATTATAGGTTGTCCTCTGATTCAAAAAATCCTTAGATGTAGGTTGAGGTCTTTGCAGCACTGAACTAGCGCCTCGTTTCACTACAACCTGTGTAAATGGAAGTGTGAAGAGGAGATATTGGGTCATTCAGCCTTGCAACTGGTAAACATCTTGTCATTCCTGCTGGAACTGCAGAAAGTACAATCTGTTCACAATTAGGACCTCTGGGTATTTCCACTGCAGCTGCCTCAATATTTTCAATTTGTTGCCTAGACCCCGAGGGTCAAATCTCCCCCCAGACTTGCTCTGTAAGGTTATGATTCTAGGACATTAATGTACTGTGAAAAAAATTTAATTGATGTCTATCAAATGAATGCAATACTTGTTCTATTCAATGACCAAACTCAGACAAATAGAACAATGGCAACTTGAAGGCTGAAACAAGAGAATCCTACTACATTTATGAAGTTAAAAACTCTGAAAAGATAAGGGCACAATGACTGCATGACATGAAGTTGGAAAGATGTGCAGTGTCAGCTTGAAAATAAGAATTCAGAAGGGACATTCTCAGTTTATTATTTCGGTTCAAGTAGAGGTGAAGGTAGTCAAAATAGTAGAATTCCCTACAAAATCTATTTATTAGTTGGAAAAAAGAACAATAAATATTACTCAGAGCAAGTTCACATTCTCCACAGCTTCTGCCTCTCTTACTCTCATTGAATACCAGCTTTAAGGTTATAAACAACTAAGCCGAAAAAAAATCAGAACTGTAGGTTTGGAGAAATCTTTGGGATAAATACTTCAAGATGAATAAAGGCAAACCTGCT
Source organism: Oceanodroma leucorhoa (assembly GCA_030449065.1). Lineage (NCBI taxonomy): Eukaryota > Metazoa > Chordata > Aves > Procellariiformes > Oceanodroma > Oceanodroma leucorhoa. The sequence goes on from JASVER010000079.1 coordinate 3,021,141, forward strand.
ATTTCCCCTTGACGCCTCAAGTTTTCTTTACCATCAAGGCCTCAATGTAAATGCTGCTGTAAATGAATGTTCACTTACCCTCTCTGGAAAAGGTGTTTGAAACAGAGAAAAAACTAAATCAAGGGTTGGTTGAGGCTTATCTACCATGGTGAGTCAGAAACTGAATGTGTCCTTCAAAAAGAGTTCCTCATTCTTTACTAATTGTAAAGATATGATGATACATTTTGATTGCATAAATGAAATCGAAAGTTCAAAGAAAATATATTTATTTTCTGTTGTTTTGTCATAGCACAGGAATTGCTGAATTTTCATGAAAGCATAATCTTGCAAAGCTTTATCTCCTCTTTTTTAGAAAAGAATATTATTTCAGAAGTTATTCTTTTGGTCCTTACGTTAATATTTTCATTTCTGCTAGAATTATAACAGGACAGAGCTGTTGTCAAAAGAGTTTAATGTATTAAAATTGTATTCAGGATTCAATATTTTACTGTTCCTGCTTTCAAACTCTAACAACATCTATACCCAGCACCCTACTGGTAAATATATTTTCTTTGATCATTGCAACATTACAATGTTAAATATTACATCAACAGATACTTTTGCTTTTGTTTGCTCAGTATGAGGTTTTCAAAAAAGAGACAGTTTCCTTTAAGGCCAAACAATTTTTTTTTGTACTCCGTATTTTGCTTTTTATTTTGGGCTATGTTTTCATCACTAAAGTGGGTTTTACATCCACAGTAGCAGGAACAGATGGAATTGGAGCCCGTTACATTTTTTTGAAAGGGAACACATCTGGAGCATAAATKATTTTGGCTTACCAAAAGTGGAAGGAATAATACTTAGTGCCATGATTGCGTATTATAGTAATACAGCTTTTAATATCACTTGTTCCCCTTTTGTTGAAGTGGAAGCTGTTACTCAGGATTTTGTGGGGAGATACAGGYGGTATGGAGTCAAGATTTTCCCTATAGTGAAAAATTGACATACATTATGTATGGGTTCACTTCTTCAAAGAAAGGATAAAAGCAAAAATGTACATTCCAAAGAAGGTTCCAGAGAGCATTTGGGGCCCACACCTCAGGAGACCCACATCTCTGACCAATTTTAGGAATWTTTATATTATTACAGTAGTGCCTGCTAACCTCAGTCATGACCTGGTTCCTTACAACGGAAATATGAAATCATAAAAATAATTTWAAAAAATTTTGAAAAGCAACAATCCCTGATAAAAGGGTTGATAATCTAAGGATAAGACAGACAGCAGATGCATATTGATGAACATCAAAAGGGTGTGGACTAGGCATGCTGAAAAATAGGTTTCTTCTCTGTGGCAAAGATAGGATTGAATGAAAAAAGGAGTGATTTCTGTGGGGCAACAGAACTCTTGGGGACTCATCAGGACTCTTTTCTCTCTTTTTTTTATACAGTACTCACATAGTAGTTTTGTTTCCAGGCTTGATGTTTGAAGGGTAGGAGCGCTGGTTTCACTCATCCTCTGCTCCACAGGGTGTTGCAGGTATCTCCATCCATCTGCTCTTSCCTTTGCCTGCTGCGTGTATTCGTGTACTTTTTAACCCTTCTTCATTCCTCCCCTTTCCTAGTTAGCTTGCTGAGGTCTGTCATTGCCATTTCTCCCTGAGCTCTTGCAGGCAGATCATGATAACTGTTTTTTTTTTTTCTTCATAAAAATCAAAATATTTTCTGGAAAAAAAATGCTGAAAAYGTATTTCAGAACAGTCAGGACTCCTCAAATAAACAACAAAGGCCAAAACAACAACAAAAAAATCACTGCAGTTGTTTTAAGCTTCAAAATAATTCCTATATAACAATAAGGAATTTTGTTAAAAATAAGCTAAAAAAGGTATGTAAGACAATTAAAACTTAGCAGGTGACATAGAGGCTTTTGAGGGACACTGYAGGGAAAGCGCGGTGCCCATGCACACCACCAATTGCGATGGACTTGAGAAAAGGTAGGAATGGTTAAGCAGCAAAGTTAAAAGAGATCTTTTTAGAATTAAGCAGGTATTAATAAAAAACCTGAAAGTTGCATCCAAATGAAGAAAATAGAAAGGATCATAAACTCTGGAAGAGTAAACAGGGGTAAGTAAGTGATCAGCCCCTTCCATGAAGGTCAGCAGTGAAGTCGCACAGGGTGCTGTTTAACATAGTCATAAATGACCTGGAAAAGGGGATGTGTTGTGACAAAGTTTGCTGATGATACAGAGTTCTCCAAGGTAAAAAGGATGAAGTCCACTGTGACAAATTGCAGAAGGTCCTTACAAGATTCAGTGACTGGGTAAGAAAATGGCAGATGAAAGTAAAAGCAGATAAATGTAAAACAATGTATATGTGGTGTGAATAAACAATTGTAGCTTCGCATGCAAAATGATAGATTCTGAACTCACTCCAGCAACTGGGGAATAAGACCTTGGGGATGAGATAAATAATTCCTTGAATATATCCATTCAACATCAGTAAAAATAAACAAAAAAGACTCAAAGAGAAAGGAATAGAGAACAAAACAGAAGCTAGTTACATAAAACTGTGGTTTGTCCCACATTGAACACTGCGTGGCTGTTATGGTTCCTTTATGTCAGAAAATGATATATTAGAACTGGAAAAGGTTCAGAGAAGGGAAGCAAAGATGATCAAAGATTTCATGGTCAAAGATTTCAAAGATTTCATAAGCAACACTTGAGTGATCTGGCACTCTTCATCATCAAAAGGACATAATTCAGGGAGCTCCACTGAGCTCCACAATGCCATGAATGGCACGGAGATCATGTATAAGGATCATCTGTTTGCTGTGTCCTCCAGCAAAATAACTGGGATCCATGAAATGAAGCCAGTGGGATACAAATTATTCACACAACTCACAAAATTAAAGAAAGGGAATTCCCAAAATAGATTCCAAGGTGTTGCTTCAGAGCAACATATGATCACTTACACTGCTTTCTGGAGTATCAGGAACCCCAAAGAATTTCTTGAAGGTAAGGCTCATCATCCAGGTTACTCTAAATGTATGTGGTCCAGTGGCAATATGAACTGAAACAAAATTCTTGTAGCTGTCTGAAATTTTGTAGTAGCAGTCTCTTGCCTTTTGCTGTCCCCAAATACTTTTGCATTTTTCTGTGCCATTCTTCAGGGACAACAGATTATTCCTAGTCATTTTACGTATCTGTCCTTATTGCATATATCAAACCTGCTTTAAAATCTTCCTTTTTTTTTTTTAACTCTTTCTTTTCCCTTCCATTTTTTTGAGAGAAAGGCTGCCCATGYAGTTTTTACGACATTGTACAGAGATGTATTATCATATCTGTGCCCCTTTAAAGAGTTGTTGTACATCAGAGAGGCAAAATTGTATTGGCTTTTTGCTGTCATATCACATTGCAATTTCAGGTCTTACTGGCTAATTTATGTCTCCAGTAAGTCACTTTTTGCACTACTACTCTGGATTTTCTCTTTCTATTGAATGTGTGTTCTGTTATTATTTTTCTTCCCTTTTGCATTTATTAGCTTGCGTTTCCCCATGACATTTCATTTTGAGGTTTTCTGGTTATATGTCTAACCTTTCTAGGTCATTTGATCTCACTGCTGTTGGCAACAACTTCACACTGCATACAATTCATACATATCATACTTTTCCTTTTGCTTACTTATGAAGTATATGAAAAGTCAGAACAATWTTCTTCTTATTTTGCTACCTCAGAAATATTAAGAATGTCATCTATAATCTTCCAAGCTTTGATCAGGGTTTCAGGTGACTTCTTACTGGCCATCTGAGCCCCAGAGAGTCTGATTATTACAGGTGGTTGGGTGCTTGAAGATGCAGGTGAAAGCCTAGGAGGTTTTGCCAAAGTACCTAAATATGAAGTACTAAGTACCTAACTAATCCGACAGTAAAAACTTACCAATAAGAAAAAACAGTGATTTGGGGCTCACCAGTTCTTGCAGGGATTGCTGCAAGAAGAAAGCTCCAGGTGGTATGAAGGAATTAGGGGATTTGATACAAGTGGATCAGGGCAAGTTCTCCTGCCTCACCTTGCCTTGTCCTGCCTTGTCTTTTTCTTTTTTTCTGTTCCCTGAAGTCTTTAGTCTTTCTCTTGTCTTAGTTCTTTATGTGATTTGGGGAAAAATCAACTGTTATCTATTAGCAATTAATTCAGGGAATCAGAGGTAAATTTTTCTAACGATTATTGAAACCAAAAACTAGACCTTGAAGCCAAACAGGCAAAGGTCAGATTTTGCAAGGTGACAGATCTCCTCTGGGTTTGCTTTACTCCTGAGTCCTGCTGTGGGAGACATGAACTGATTTGCAGGCAAAGTAGCGGAAACAAAATGCAGTGCTTTCAAATTTTGTACTGACGTGATTTTTGCTTTGCAGTGACATTTCAGATGTGCCAGCATTATGATCCTTCTATGTTTAGAGACAGAGAAATAAGACCTTTACATTACCTCCAGAGAGAAATGGTTTTTATCAGCAAAACCCACTACTTAAGGCTGCTTTAGGACTTTTGTTAAACAGGATTGGCTTGACTGATTGATTTATTTTATTTTATATTATTTTACTTTCTTTTTTTTAAATGGAGGGCTAGATTTACAAAATGCAGTAGATGAGGTACTAACAGTCCATTTTGACTCACATTTCATGATTAGAAGACTGGTCTGGACTGTGGAAAACTCGAATCTGTTTCTACCTCTGTATGTAGAGATCTGAGAAATCTTTATCCCCAGCATCCCAGAAGATGGGTCTGGAGAAGGCTAGTGTTTGAAAAAAGAGAAGGGTGGAAAATTTAGGCCTCTAATTGATGCAGTTATTTGCACAAATTATCATCAAGAAGGGGTGAGAATCCAGGCCTTTCTTTCACTAGCTGAGAGCCTTGATCTATGAGCAGGTGAACTACCTTGATCTTTGGCTCTGGTAATTTCACATATTCCATGTAAACTGTAAATGATCCAAAAGGAGGAATTAAGGAAAACCATTATTCAAAGGTTTAGAGTGAAGAGAAATTTGGGCAGCTGTGGACGTGTGTGCACAAAAACCTCAGCCAGATGTGGGAACTGTGGTTAAGCCTTTCACACTCTGAATAATGCTCAGACCATTGGGATTTTACATAGAAAGAGATGCTTCCTGTTCCCTCTTCTCCCCCTTCCCTCCAAGTACCAAAAATACGAACGTGTTTTAAAGATATTTATTGAAATTGATTTTTTTTTTTTTAAATTCAGTTTGATTTGACCTGGTTTTCCATGAAATTTTTAATTTGGCTGCTAAATGGAAATGAAGGATTCATACAGCCCAGTGCTTAACTGCCACTTAAATCAAAGAAAGTTAACTGCCTCAGTACTTACAAACTATCCTCCTGAGTGACAGTTTTGCATGTCTAGATGCCTAAATGCCTCTAAAAATGTGGACCTTATTGCTTGTGTGGTATATTTCATAGATATCAAAGCACTGTAGCTAATTGCTCTTATTATCTGCAATAGTAATACGTGTGCATCTTTAGCAAAGTATCCCCTTTTCATTAAGGTTAATTAGTTGATAAAATTAAATAGCAAAGGCATACAATAAAAAACAGAAAGTGGTTTATACAGCCTGTCGTAAGAAATATCTTTCTGCCTTAACAGTTCAGGCTTCATCCTTTTCTTTAAGACCAAAAAGTTTTAACACAGAACTAAGATCCATCCCACATGGGAGTTAAATATCAATAAAAAAACTGTACAAGACAGCAAAATAGCTACAAAGAGAAAGAAAATGTAAAGAATGCAAAAAAAAGTACAAACTCTTTTTTTCAGGTCATTGACATGCAGAATTATGCAAAGGATTAATTTTGCTTCTTATCACTGGGGTCTCTTTCCTAGCACAAAAGGGAAATTGCTTAACAGCTAACACGCCAGGCTCTACAACAGTGACTCACAATTGAGTTTCTGGGTGACTAACGTAACGTGACATACCATAAGCTGCCTATGAATGCAGATTTTGAATGCCAGTGGCTGATCTGAGTTGGTGGCTGAATTCTGCTCCAGAAACTGGGAATAAGTAAAATGGAAAGAAAAGATGGCTGTCCAGAGAAATCATGGGCGATATAGGAAGGTGTAAGAGGACAAGCAGATAAAAAGTGCTACGGGATTTGGCTCTGCACTGCACAGGTTAGCAACCGATGAATGCCACTCAGTGGGTAAGTTTGTGTTCTACTAAATCTGCTGCACTTCAGAGGCAGGCTTCTTCTAACCCCCTTCCAATCCCTCTCCCCATGTGCATGTTTTAGCCACTTGTCTGGCACTATATTTAGCAATCATGCAAAAAAAGTTACTTCAACTCACTGCTATGATGAAAAAATAATCAACCAAAAATAGGTTTTGTGTTTGGGCATCAAGCTCAACTGACTCACCTTGCAGCTGAACAGCTATTAAATCCCACACAACCTGCAGCTGGGGGCAGAAGAACAGAGCAAGATTGTGCTTTGTGGTGAAGTTTAAAGTTACACTGAGTTACGTGGAACATAACAGCACTACCATGTTCCATCCTGTTCTGGTTGGGGTTGTGAGCTCTCACTGAGTCTGAGAATACGCTGAGACAATGCTTGTTATATCTGTCAAACACCCCAGGTACAACACTCCCGGTCCTCTATTTAACTTTTTGTGCAAGTGTGGTTGTGCATCCTCCCAAGTTTTCACAAAGTATTACACAGCATCAGACCTCACAGCTGCTCTATGTAAACCCCTGATGATTAGGTGTTACTCAGCCACAAAAACAGACTCCACATTTTTTATTAACTGGAAGAAAACTGGATATAATTCTGGAAATATTTATTCTAAACTATAAATGCAGAATTCAGTTACAAAAGTAAGACATGCCTAGGATCTTACCTATAACTCAGTTGTTCCTGTTAAACAGAACCCTGTTCTGTCCCCATTGTGCTTGTGGGTTATGGTATAGTGGGTAATGGCATAACTTGAATGGCAATATTCTATTTGCTTGGAATAAGGAAAAGCTGGAGGGAGGAGCCAGGACCCTGTTGTAACCCAAGTCTCTGGTCCCATGGTGAAGGAAAGRAAAGGTGATTCAAATACAACACTGGGAAATGGAGGGCAGCATTTACTGGGCAAGATCAGGACATTTATGGATATTTTTACAGGTCCTCCCTTCAATGCAGATTGTTGGCAACATTGAGACAGGACCTTGAAACTCCGGTAAGACTTTGGTACAACAGGTGAATTAACAAGACTTAAAGGACTGAGGATGGAAGAGAGACCATGCAATGACCTCTTCACAAGAAGTTCATTGACTCACTCTCATCCATTTGTTGGTTTTAACCATCACGCTCCAGGAATCAATGTATTTGAGATCTTTATGCATCCCAATTAGGGTTGTGAACCAAAGTCCATACCATCAGAAGTTATAAATGTAAGAGCTAATACGTAGCTCAGTGACAAGATCTCTGTGGATCTCTTTAACATCATAGATAACGTAACATAAATAAATAACATCATAAACTTAACACCCAGAGTAAACTATCACCTTAAGAACTCTTACACTGCAGTACTTTTTAATTCCATAATACATCTCCTTTTACTTGTCCTCACCTTTGCATGGACCTTGTTTTCTGGTGAGAACTGCTTTTGGTAAAGTCTGAAGCCCAATAAAAAATGTCTTTTTATAAAGAGCCCTGTGCCCATTTTGTCCCATCATGCTTTATTTAAGCCTATTAACACAACAATTTAATTCCTGTTCTTCTTGTCAATGACTATCTGCAATACCTGTAATGTTTAAAAATAGAAACATTACAAACAAGCTATCTCCTTGTACTGGTTCAACACTAACAATAGCTACTAACGGCAACTACTGTAAAAATTGTGTGTACATGACAAATGAAATTGGAGAGCTTCTACTTTATTTTTCTATTTCTTTGTTGTGTTTTAAAGAAAATGAAATGGAGAATGTGAGAAACAAGTGTGTGTGAATAAAAAAAAAAAAGAGGAGGTTGCAACACCTTATTTGCTATTAGTTGTTCAGAGATGAGTTTTTAACTCGAAAGGAGAGGAAACATATTAATTCCTTTTAACCTTTTTGCTCAAGGAGATTGCTCACCTGAGTCTTAACAACATAAGCTTGCTTAACTCCATGTTTATTAACAGTCTACTTCTTCCCTATAATTAATCCTCTGGTCTTGCTTCTTTGCGGGACCCAGAGATTTAGCAATGATGTAAATCTTACGTACCTGCATTGAGGTCAGTGGACCTACACAGTGGTATAAGAATTACCTCAAGCCTCTATGATTCCTACAGGAGATGTGAAAGCAGCCCCGGTTCCTTCTCAAATGTTAGTACAAGCTATTGATGTAGAATATTATCCCAATTGTAGGAAAGATGAATGTTATGAAATGTCTCAAACAAATATATGAAGTGGAGTAAAGAGCAATTTATGTCTTGTAAAATAATAAGACCTGGGAAAAAAGCTAAGCTTGGCAATGTGGATGAAGAACATGATGCATTAAGTAGAAGATCACTGGAAACGGAAGGAGAAAGAAAGGAATGGAAAGATGAATAGTCTGTGGCTTTCATATGCATCGGAAGGAGCTCTATTTATGTTAATGCTGGTAGGTAATACAGAATGAATGTATTCTTGGCAGGTAATAACTGAATCAATCTCTGATGGGATGACATACACACCTGGGGATTCATATTGTTGAATGCTGTTGTGAGAGAATTTCTGTTCTATCTATTTTAGGTAGTGGAGGGAGAGAGAATTAATTGTTAGTGTATGACATCAAATATCTTTTTAATATCTTTATAAGTGSATTGTATCTTACTAAACTGGGAAGAAGAATATGTTTTTTTTATAAGCCATAATGACAACATTTAAACAAAACAAATCTGTGTTTGTGCAGTCTAATCTGACATGCATTAATTAGACAGCATACTAGAATTAATAAGCTGTGGTCTAGTAGGTTCAGCTTTCTTATTATGGTTTGTAGCAGATGTTATTACATCAATAAAAACCTTGATAGTATAACTTTGTATTTTTTTTTTAATTTCAAAGCCGTGCAAAACAACAAAAATCTTGATTTGGCAAAARGCAGAGAAACAACAGAAAGCTTGAATTACCTCCATGATCTCTTTTGGGAAGACGAGAGAAGTTGAGACAGCAAGAATTGGTGTTAATTTCAGGGATTTCCTTTCCCACATTCCCATATTGCTAACCAATCACATTTGTTCTCATAAAACGTGTCTATGGTATGCTGTAGGTAACACTACTGAAGCATTTCCTTTGTTATACTTTATCATATATCTATCTCTGTCTTAGGTGCTCTGCCATCTAAATTAGAACATTCATTTAAATTAATGAGCACTGTAGCTGCCATGGTTATCCCTTTTGCTGTGATAACCCTGTATCTCCAATGTTTTTCAGGTTCCGTTTTTTCATCCAACGTCTCTATGAATACCCATTATTCAAAGTTACAGTTGGAAGAATTATGACAAAGTGTTATTTGGTTATCTGTCCTTTGACACGATGGGTAACTGTTGCTCATTTGCACAAAAAATGTTCTAAGCTGAGGATTACAGTGACAGTTACAATAAAGCCTTCACTAATACATGAGTATAGTCCTACTAGTTTTGTTAAATGTGATATTACAATTTGTATTCTGGTAGCTATCAGTCCACATAAAGCAAATAACTTTGCTTAAAGAAGAAAAAGTTTTGGAAAAAAAATCATCAGAGTTATCCTAGACTTACATGGCTACATTATACAATTTTACTGAGAATGTGGACTTTTATTAATCCTAGCATTAATTAAAAACTTCCAATCAAAACTTATCTTCAATACCATTTTTGCAACAGCAGAAATTGCTTCAATATATTATATTTGTAACTTGGCAACTGCAGCTGAACTAGACAATGGAACAATTTTCTAAGAAATTGTTGGTTYGTAAATACTAACAAACTAGTTTTGCTAAAATTTTATTTTAAAAGAAATTAGTTACGACAAAAAAAAGTTAAAAGATTTCATTCTTTCGGTTTAAAAGTATTGTTTTCTTGTGGTATGTTTTTTATGCTGCTCATGGTAGGAAACATCGGATACTAAACCCAATCACAAATTACCAGTTAGAACACCAATTTATCCACTAGAATACCAATTTCAAAACTARTTACCATTTAGAATAACAAATATTAGCACAGTGAGTATGATGTCATATCCAATTATGCAAACTATGCAGTGACATAATAGTAAAAACATTAACATTTTTATATCTTTCATAGATTAAAAAATAAGGTAAATTTTGCAATAAGAATCAAATCAAATTATTTTATTTCTTGATATTTTTCCATAAGAATTTTTTTTTTAATTTGTTATAACCCAAAATATTGATTAAAAAAAGGAAAGGTCAGCAATTGCTCTGAAAGGGAAATTTTGATTTTTGACTCATTGCACTAATTTTGGTACAATTTTCCAGTTGTACCAGCTGGCCAAATATAGAAAAATAATTTGTCTAGTTAKTTATAAGAAAGTAAACTATTTCCCACTGGTAGTGGGCAGCATCAAGGGGAAGAAGGAAAGAAAGATTGAGTTCCACAGGAAGTAAATATGACATTAATTACATGACAAGACCTAAGATCTGGAGGGATTGCTTGAGGAATACTTATTTATTTCTTGTGCATTCTTGCAGTGCTTGAGTATTCTTCCAAAATTTATTTAAAAATRCAGCCTTCTTTGAGATGTACTAGAGCCTTGGCCTCAGCAATGTCCTGCAGAAAAARTTTCTGCAGTCTAGGATCATGGTGAATAGATATTTTCTCACAATATTATAATCAGATATCCCCTTATTCTTGTATTGAGCATAGAGAACAGAAACTTCTGTAAATAATTTCTTATGTTTTTGTTATCTTTCCTCATTTCCTCTCAAGAAAGCTGAGGTATAAACAAAATCCATAAATATATATTGCAAATTTATATGTATGTATGTTCTGATACAGTTCTAATTTCCTGATCGTATATTGTCTTCTTCTCCAGGATCTCTTTTTGTTTTTCATGAAAAAGTGGGAAAGATTCAGGATTCCTGGGCGTAACTCCAAGTTTTTCTGGTAACAGGCACCAAGAGGAGTGTAGACCTTCTGTTCATCTCATACTGTCTTCTTCTACTAAAAATCCCCCCAGTTAGCATTTACCCTCTAAATGTTCTTCTGCCCTGTTCCTTCCTCTTTAGATTCTGTCCGTTTACTGTGAGCTTACCATCAAATCTCTATTTATTGCCTAACTTCTCATATGAACTAATCATTTTTTGCTTAATATGGTGGACAAAGAAACCACCTAACTCCAAAGATTCTAAAGGGTTTAGGGCTAATCCATATTCATGAGCCTTCAAAAAACCAATCAGGCCCCACAAGTCTGGAATATATACCCTTTGTAAATCTATATTACCCAGGAATGATTTCATAATACAGTTACAGTGTGCCGAAACCAGACGTGAATGACAAGTTACACCTCCAAAGTGATTGCAAGAAAAATTTTTGCCATTTTAAACCATACTGGGAGAATAACATATGTTAGCTTACCTCTAATGCATTTTAATTTCTAATTCATTTCTCTGAGGTTTGAATTCTTATGCAAACTTATCTGCACCCCAGTTTGAACGATGAGCAATTTCTCTTTACAATGAAACAGAAAAAGAAACCCAAAGAATATATTTTACTCTTGCATTACAGAAAGAGAAAAAATAGAGAGATTTATATTATTTATCTTTACTGTTTCTTTTGATGGTGAGAGGATGTTGAAAGAGGTGAGAAGAGTTGCCCTTATTTTGTACATAACACTGAGTGTTCTCTTTTCTCATGAAGATCTTTGTACTGTGAAAGAACAAAATACGTGTCCATCATCTGAATAAGATAGAGCGACTGTAGTGAAGAGTTCACAGTAATGGTCAGCACAGAACGGGATAGAATTGGGAAAGGAGGGAGGTGGGGATTGTCTGGATCCAGTATACTGAATCTAGCCCCAGCAAATGTTGCACCTTTTTTCTGTTATTGTAAAATCAATACACTTGCAGGGATGCTTGTATTGTGAGGTCTTTTATTTTATATTTATTGCATTTAAGTTTACTGATTGCTGTCTCAAGTACATTTTGCATTTGTAAAACCAATGGAATTTTTAAATATGAGAGTTGAAATAAAATTTGTTGATCAAAACATTCATTCTAGTCTGTCAGAGGAATACAGATTGCAGAGCCTTGGCTTTTACACAGTACTGAAACATACCTATTTCATYTTTTAGTAGTCTACAAGGGAGTGGGGTGGGTGCTCAGAACTACATGCTGTGTTTTATCTTGTCCRTGTAATGTAATCTCAGCCTTGTAATGAAGAGAAGGAACTTGACAGCCAGGTGGATGTCCTGGTGCATGTCTTGAGGCCAGCGCTCAGTGGTGTGTAGCCAGATGACCCAAAGATCATATGGACAGACCAGGGTGGCGTGATGAGGACCTATCCTGGCAGATGTGAGCTAGCCCTTTACTGCATKAGTCACTACTGGGGTGTGAAGAGATGAAGATCTCTTCAGCGGCATGTTGAAAACCTTGATTTTTCCCCTTTTTATCTCTGCTTTCAATTCCTGGGGCCAGGAGCCTCCTATTTTACCCTTGAAAGCATACTGCTCTGCATATCCTACTGGGGCATACCCCGAGCAGGGATTGATTTCATGTAAGGTGAGCTTTAGTCAAACTGTTATGCATATGGGCTTTTATAACTATAATTGCTGTATTTTATGAATACTCTAGCTTAAGAACGCTCTAGAAGTAAATGAAGACTTTCTCGTCAGTATTTGTGCAGGATCAGCACCTGTATTAAGAATTACTTCAGTGAAATAGGATTTTTGTCTTCCTCAACACAAATAAAATTGCAAGGCGCTAATAAACATTAAGTGTGATATGAATGTTTATACTATACGTGTAGTAGCTGTGAGCTCAGCATYCCCTATAATAGGATTCATTTGAAGTCCTAGACATACATTAAATCCTACTAATAAGCTGCATATGCAGTAGTAGATGTTTGCAGCTTYGGTGGATTTCCAGATGACTTGTCAACAAGGTCCCTTGCCAGAGGTGTTCAGAGAACCAGGGAGACAGAGAAGGCCCTTGCATGAGTGAAGAAATGGTTAAAAGGACAAGGAAGAAGGGAGCAGATGACTGCATGACCAAAAGAAGCTATACAGGGACCCTGTTCAACAAATTAGTGATTTGGAAAAGGGTGAAGAGTGAGGTGATAAAGGCTGATGGCAATCCTAAATTGTTCAGGGCCAACTGTTAAGTGTTGCAAGAGTAGTGATGTGGTAGATGATAAATTTCAATGTAGGTAGATAAATCAATCAACAAAACCAACCCTGACTTTATACCCATGGTAATGGGTTACAAGCTGGTGATTATCATTCAGGAGTGAGACTTTGGAGGCATAATAGACAAGTATTTCTATGCAAATATCAGCTGTTAACCATCAAATTGAACCCTAGGAAAGGAACAGAGAAGAAGACAAATGTGGAAATCTGTGATGTATCTGTGCATAAAAACACCATGCAAAGTTATTCCCCCTTTCCCTCTCCTCATTTTCAAAAAAGATAAATGAAAAATTATTTGCCAAGGATTTGGTAAAGCTGAAAAAGATTTTAAGAAAGGGTTTCCTTCTCAGATTATCAAAGGAGTGAAACAACTTCTGTATGAGGGATGGCCAAGTACACTTGGGCTCTTCAGCCTGGGAAAGAGATCTTTGAGAGAGAGTACGACAGAGGTGTACAAAATCAAGGAGAGGTAACAGGGAAATGACTGCTCATTGTCTCTTCCACGATAAGAACTTGGGACATCAAATAAGGTAGCAAGTGGCAGGTTTAAAACTAATAAAAGCAGGTAGCTCTTTGCATAGGTCGGAATCAAGCTGTGGAAATCCTTGCAACAGGATATTGATGAGGCTTGGAAGGTTGAATATCTATTGCATAAAATTTTGAAAAAAAGATACAGAGATACAGACAAAGAAAGGGACACATACAGAGATAATAACTGTGGTGAGGATCCTAAGAAGCAAATAGATCCTGTGATTATCCTCAGGCTTGGGATAATTTTGTTTTTRAAGAACATCATATTTGTAACGTGCCTACATAAGCTGCTAAACATTGGCATCCTCTGATAATCATTAACTATTAACCATTAACTCCAAGCCTCCACTCKGAACCATGAATCAGCCCAAACGAAATATTAGATAGGGTGCAACTTCCCCACATTCTTTGGTTCCTCATTAAACCTTCTCATTGAGCTACAAAGAGTGAGTTGAAATCTAGCAGTTGTAATTCTTTTCTATTAATCCACTTATTTTGCTCATGTATATCTAAGTAAAATCTCCTCGCTTTCTCCTCGATTCTCGTTAGTGAGCCTCTGCATGGAACTGCCATACAAAAATAAGCACTGTTAACAGAAATCTTTAGACATATCTATCTGATAAACTACTACAGCAACAAATTACTGCTTAGAGAAGAGACTGTGTTCTTGGGGGGAATAAAATCCTAATAAAAGTGTACCATAAAGGTGCCAATGAAATTATTGAATTAAATACCTTGGAGAGAAAAGACTATTAAATAAACGTCTAAACCAATTCTCATATGCTGGACCATGGTTACAATGAAACTCACAAAAACACACACTAAATAGAACAATGTGCATAATGTTTTGTATGTATAACAGCAGAAGCAATATAAAATTGATCCTAAATTTAACTGAGTGAAACGATGTACAGATAAATGGCAGAAGGTCCAGTTATGAGATCTTGGTTAGGGGATCCTGATCTGTCATGTAAAAAAGTATCAACAATGCAACTCAACCTCATCAGAGGGTACAAAAACTTGGTGCAGTCTTCATTTGAGAAATAATACACAGTCATGTTCTACACACCAAGTCCATTGGAGGTGTCATATCAGGCAGCATCTGCCCCAGCATCTTCTCTCATACAATGGTCAACACCATGTGCTTCTGAGGAAATTGAAAGCTATTTCATAATGGATCTACTGTCCTACAAATGAAATCCCTTTTACTCCTCATCACCAAAATAATGAGATGGTTATTAATGTTAATTTTTCACCCTAGCTAATGTTACTGTAGTTGTTTGGCATTTTCAGTAGATATGTGTACATTCCAGAAAGGTTTCCTGAGCCTTTGCTACATCCCAAATACTCCTTTCGTGAGTACAGACTATGAACACAAGGTCATATTGAGGTGCAACCTTGAGATTAGCTGAGTAGCACACCAGCAGAGAAAGTCTGGATCCATACAACCTCTGAGTGAGGATCACAGCATGCACCTACCAACAATAAGGACAGGTCAGGCATAGCTTAACCAGCCCTGCCGTGATGGTGTAACCCGTCTGTCCCTGTACTACTGTCATATCACCAGTACTAGGCAGAGATACCAGCTGTGGAGCACCTCCTAGTTGTGTTGGCCTTGACCCAAACTAATGTAAGGGGAAATGAAATCTGTGGGCAGGAGAAGAGCCCTTCAGATGTGTGGACACTTGCAGCCAGATGTCCTAGATCAATCAGTGCATCGATGACAGMCTTGGTCAGATGGGATTGCAAGCTATGTAGAAGAGCATTTGCTCACTCCCACTCTGTTGCCTGCTAGTTATCCAATTAACCATCTGTGTAATAAGACCTAAAGCTACAGCAGCAGTAATAGCCTGGGCCTTGAATCATTACAGATTTTGGCTGTTTGTTCAGCCATAGGTTTTACTTGACTTCTGAGTGCTGACAATCTGTATTCATAGAATCATAGAATCATAGAATCATTAAGGTTGGAAAAGACCTCTAAGATCATCGAGTCCAACCATCAACCCAGTACAAATGCCCACTAAACCATGTC